>CBVK0100180477.1:3305-19886 GCA_900067695.1 Picea abies
GGGGAGAAATTTTCCTTCCATGGTTGCATGTACAGTCCTGTTGATGCATGGAAGTATGGCCCTCCTTCAAAGAATTTATCCATGTCCTCCAAGTTTATGAAGACTATTTTGAAGAAGCCTTTCGAACCCAGATGGAGCTCCACTTCCCCATTTGGATTCCAGTAATATTTGATCCAGTTGTGCGACATTCTTTCGATGGGCCACAAGCCCATAAACTTGCAAATTATCACATGCACCTTCATACGATCCCTGTAGAGTTGTGTTTGTGGATCCTCTAGTATCACCTTGGGTATCATTATTGTTTTGGGTTTGCACGGGTTTCACCCTTATGTATTGTTGGGCTTCGTTGTGTCTTGCACCTCACTCTGAATTTCTTTGCCATCTTCTCCCATGCACTCACTTTTTCCATGGTTCCTTTCCTGACCTTTTTCTGGGTCTGATCCTGAGGTGCCTGTCATTGGTGCCTTGAAAACTACGCCTCTTGTCCCTTTCCCTCTTTCCACCACTACCTGTTTGTATGAGGGGGTACCCTTACCCCCCGCTTTGGTGCTCATGTTTTCCTCTGCTATGGCTGTGACTGCCAAACCCTAGCTTGCAGTTGCTCCAAACCCTAGCAGTTTCTTTCTTCTTCCATAGTTCTGTAAATAGATTATTTCATTTTAATATGTTATCTTCATGGGAAAACGTAAATTGGATTAGTTTCCATGAAAGATTCATAGAAATTGATTGGAATAGTTTCCATCTCATTCAAGATTTTTTTATAATGTGAAGCAGAAAACATTGGCCTCTCCCAATATTGGCCCTTTCCATTATATGTTCAGATTGCTTTTCAATTTTATATCTTCGTAATGCAAAGCAATGAACATTGGCCTCTCCCAATCTTGTCCCTTTCCATTATATATTCAAACTTCTTTTCAATCTGTTATCTTCAGGTGGAAATGCAAATTGGATTGGTTTGAAAAATAACACATCTTGGCTTAATAATGGGTACTGATTGGGCAACTACGATTTTATTATTGTTGGGAGAGTTTCATTTATTCAATCCTTTGAATAAGTTAAAATGAATATAATGGTATTTTAGGGGTTGTAGGCGTGGGGATCATCTTGATTTTAAAGGAATAAAATCAAGAAAACACTTTAAAACGAAAATTGCACAGAGCTAAAACAACCAAATAGATGCATTAGCTTTATTCCAAGGGTTGAGGATTATTGATGAGAACCATATCAAAAGACTTATTGTGATAGGAGATTACCTCTAGTATCACCTTGGGTATCATTATTGTTTTGGGTTTGCATGGGTTGCGCCCTTCTTCCTGGTTGGTCTTCGTTGTGTCTGTTGTCTCCTTCTGGGTTTCTTTGGCTTCCTCTTCCATGCACTCACTTTTGACTTGGTTCCTTTCCTGACCTTTTTTTGGGTCTAAACCCGAGGTGCCTATCACTGGTGCCTTGAAAAATATGCCCCTTGTCCCTTTCCCTCTATCTATCACTACCTGTTTGTATGAGGGGGAACCCTTGCCCCCCGCTTTGGTGTTCATGTTGTCCTTTGTTATGGCCACAATTGTCCAAACCCTAGATTGTGGTTTCTCTCATAAAAATTTTCTCTCTTATATAAATTTAATCTTCTTTGTTTTATTTTATTTATGTAATAATTTTGGACATAAAGTTGTAAATTGCAGAGAAAACAAAAGAAACAGAAAAATTGTGAAAGTCATGCACAAAATGGTTATCCAAGAAGGCCTAGTGAAACAAATAGAAGAAGCTACAACATATTTGAGTCCTTCAGCACTGAAGTGGAATGCTACAAGTGAAAAAACTTTGGACACATAACCAAAGATTGTAGAATGACAATCTCTCCTATAGAATCACAACAGAATAGAAACAGTCACAGACAGGAACCTTGATAGAGAATATGGATAAGTAAGCAAAATCATTATAAAAATGAAGAATGAATACTCACTCTACAATATAAACACAAGAAACATGGTTGGTATGTTGATAGTGGTTCCTCAAAGCACATGGCAGGTTATGAGGATAGGTTTCTAACCTTGAGAAAGGAAATATATGGATCAATCTCCTTTGGAAACGACAACTTAACTAGAATCATTGGAAGAGGCACAGTCAGAATTGGAAATAAGGATACTAAAGCAGAAAATGTTCTACTAGTGGAAGATATGAAACATAATCTTCTAAGTGTAAGTTAAATGTGTGGCCAAGGTCACAAACTTGTGTTTGATTCACAGAAGCACAAGATAATAAAATAAGGTTCAGGAAGATTGGTTGCAATAGTTGTAAGAAATTCAAGAAACATACATGTATTAAGTGAAATTGGTAATGAAAAGTGATGTCTAGGAAAGGACGATGAAGTTTGGATATGGCACAAAAGAATGGGTCACATAAACTTTGATAACCTTTTCAAATTCAGAAAAAAGGAAGCAGTCTGAGAAATGACCCAGATCACGAAGCCAACCAACACATTATGCAAGCATTGTCAACAAGGAAAGCAAACATAGACCAAGTTCAAATCAAAGGAATAGTCCACAACAAGACTGTTGGAAATTGTGCATATTGATCTAGTTGGACCAACTAGAACAAAGGGTTTAAAAGGTTAGAAATATTTTATGTTATTGGTTGATGATTATACAAGGATGATTGTAGGTTGTTTTCTTAGGAAGAAGTCAGAAGCATTCAATAACTTCAATATATACAAGGAAATGGTTGAAAATGAAATGGATTCAAAAATCAAATGTTCGAGATCCAATAATGAAGGAGAGTTTACTTCGAAGCAATTTATGGATTTCTACAGTAAGCATGGAATAAAAAGGAAATTCTGTGTTGCTAGGACACCTCAATAGAATGGAGTTGTCTAAAGGAATAACAAGACAACACAGGAAATTTCTTGAACAATGTTAATGGATTCCAAGTTGACAGATGTCTTTTGGGCACATGTAGTGCATACAACAATTCAAATTCAAAACAGAGTAATGCTCAAAAACAACAGTGATAAAACTCCCTATGAGCTATGGAAACGAATACCAACAAATGTGAAGAACTTCATAGTTTTTGGAAGAAAATACTACATCAAAAGAGAAGATGGTAGAATGGGAAAGTTTTATTCTCATGTGGACAAAGGCATACATGTTTTGTACTCGAGTATAAGAAAAACATACAAATGTTTCAATCTAAGGCTCAAAAAAGTTGTGGAAAGCATCAATGTGATGGTTGATGAGACATGTGGATGGAAAATAAAGGAAGAATAAAAGGAGTTAGTGGAACATGTTCACGAAGAAGAAGCAAAGGATGAATAAGTAGAAAAAGGGGAATCTGAAGAAGAGTAGTTAGAAGCAGAAGAGAAATAATACCAATATATTCAAGTACCTATGAAGAAACCTAGCAAACGAATACATAAGAATCATCCATCAAATCAGATTATCAGGAATAAAGATGTAGGAGTTTAGACCAGAAGAAGAATTTGTTCGCAATAACAACTGCACCTAGCACTGTTATATTCAATTGAGCCAAGAAACTTTGAAGAATACAACAAGGATGAATTCTAGATAAAATCCAAGGATGAAGAGTTGGATCAAATATAAAATAATGACACTTGGGAATTGCTTCTGAGTCCAAGGTAAACGAATGTGATTGGCACAAATTGGGTCGTTAGAAACAAATTGAATGAATATGGATAGGTTACTAGGTACAAATCTATATTAGTATGTAAAGGAAATTCTCAAGTTGAAGGTATCGAATTTGAAGAGATGTTTTCCCTAGTTTCCAGGATGGAAGCGATCATATTGATTCTCACTTATGCATGCTCCAAGAATACTAAAGTGTATCAGATGGATGTGAAATCAACCTTCCTGCATGTGGATCCGGAAGAAGAAGTCTACATTCAACGACCAGAAGGATTTCGGTTGTCATAGAATGAAAATTATGTTTGCAGGTTGAAGAAGGCCTTGTATGGTCTCAAACATGCCCCCATAGCATGGTATTCCATATTGGACAAACATTTACAGCAACAGGGATTCAAGAAAGGAAATGCAGACAAAAACCTCTACATTAAGGTAAATTAAGATAGTTTTATGTTAATTGAAGTTTATGTTGATGATATTATATTTGGAAGTGATGATGACAAGATGAGCCAGAAATTTGCAAAGGATATGCATAGTGAATTTGAAATTTCATTACTTGGAGAACTATCCTTCTTTTTGGGTCTTCATATTTTTCAAGTCAACCAAGGCATTTTTATTTCTCAAACCAAGTATATCAGAGAAATGCTAAAGAGGTTCGTAATGGAAGTTTTCAAACTAGTTAATACTCCTATGCATACCAGTTGTAAGCTCAGTAAAGATGATGATTCAAAGTCTACAGACCATAGGTAGTATAGGTCAATGATCGACAACTTACTTCATGTGACAACATCCAAACCAGATGTAATGTGGGAAGTTAGACATGTGGAAATATTTCAAGCAACACAAAAGGAATCACATGTTCTAGCAGTAAAGAGGATGTTCAGATATCTCAAGGGTACAAAAGAGTTTGGATTATGGTATCCAAAAGGAAAGGATCTATCACTTATTTCCTACAGAGATGCAAATTGGGCAGGTTGCATTGATGACCAATGAAGCACCAGTGGAGAAAAATTCTACTTGGGTGAGTGTTTAGTATCATGGATAAACAATAAAAAATCATCAATATCCTTATCTAAAACCAAAGCAGAGTATATTGTAGCAACAACATGTTGTACATAGTTTCTATGGATGAAAAAAACTATGATAGATATACAGGTTGAGTATGATAATCCCAATCCAATCTATTATGATAATACAAGCACCATTAGTATCTCAAAGAACCCAGTGATGCACTCCAAGACAAAGCACATTTCAATAAAGTATCACTTTTTACAGGAACAGGTTGCTGAGAAGAACATCAAAGTTGAGTATGTGGGCAGAAAAGAACAAGTGATAGATATCTTTACAAAATCGCTTCCATGGGAAGCCTTTGAGTATCTTCGCCAGAGACTTAGAGTAATTTCTACTCCAAAATGAATGTTTTTGAATGCTTATCTTATATGTCTTATATTTACATGAGGAAGCACCATAGAGAGGACAATTCAGGTTGGACTATCAGTTTCAAGAAGAGTTAATTCAAGGGGAGTATCCCCAAGAAAATTTTAGTTAGGGGGAGCAACCCCGAATGGAAAGATACATTTTGCATTGATGACAAAGGGGGGGAGATTTATCAGATGCAAAGGTAAATGCTTGGAGAAAGAGAATATATTCATGGTTCTAGGGGGAGCGATGGTCATATGGGGAGCATGAGTGATATGACTTCAATATTTCATCAGATTGTTTACATCAATGCCAAAGGGGAATATATATGATTATTTGGGTAGGTTTTCATTGATGTCAACCTTTGAAGAAAGTATGGTAGCAAATTCGAGTAGCACAAATGTTTGGGTAATGGATCCAAGTTTGTTTGATGGATAATCGTATGAGTTTTGATATATTTCCAGGTAAGACTATTCCATATAGATATTACATGTCATTCCATTTTCAGTGGTATGTGGAACGACACATAACTCCTCACAGTTAGAGAGTTATGGCCATGTGAAGTTGGAGAACCCAGGTTTCGATAATGGACCCAAGTTTATTTGATGGATAATGGTATGAGTTTTTACATATTTGTAGTTAAGACAATTCTATATGGATAATACATTTCATTCCATTTCCGATGGAATGTCACATAACTCCTCATGGTTAGAGAGTTATGGCCATGTGAAGGTGGAGAACCCTCATGAGTCATCTAGAAGCTCCAAAAGGTCAAAGTAGTCATCTGGTTGTAGCCAAAAAATTGGGGAGTTGGAGCTTCCCTCAGGTTGTAACCTGAAAATATAGGGGTTCAAAGCCTCCTTCCAGTTGCAACTGGAGAACAAAGGAAGTTGGTGCTTCTAATGAATTTAATTCTTAAATACATATAAGAAAAATCATTCTGTGGTTTTCTCTCGCATTGGGTTTCCACATAAAAATATTGGTGTATTTTGTATGTGTATGATTGTTCATTGTTCATGGTTTATTTAATTTGCACTTGTTGAATGATAATAGTATACTGATCATAAATATAAATAAAATGTATATACTTTGTTTAAAAGATTATGAAAATCTATTATTGATTCGCCCCCCCCTCTCAATAATTCAACAATATGAAGTAAGTATTAGACACATTCAATTGATGTGATATGTTAGAAAATATTAAAAAAAAAATAGTTTGGTAAATAGTATTTGGATTATATTGGACACATGATAGGTGGAGGAAAGATAAATATTGATCTCACCAATATTAAACCCATCAACATGTGGTCCACTCAAAAAAATGTGTTTTTAAGAACTAAAAAAAATACAATCAAATACCAATATTTTTGTAATTTCCAACATGCAATGACCATTTGAGATTGACATGATGAAAATGGGTATGACGTAAGGGTCATTATCATGTAAGGAGTGATACCTATAAGTAACTACTTCAAGATATTTGTATATTGATGAAGAAATGGAAGAATTATCAACTAGGGAAGGAGACTCTGATTCACATCGATCACTAACTACTTTAATATATTCAAATTAACACAAATCTACAACTATCAAGGAATTATAAGTGGATAGTATTTCTAAAACAATTCCACCTTGTAATCAAGTATAACGAGGTTACCAAAAAAAAATTGTTGATATGATGTATTCACCACCCATGAATATTTTAACTAAGGGAATGATAATATAGTGCATACCCCTAACATAATTACTCCTTGACACATTATTAACTATAAATCAATCACCCCCTAACACAATAACCCATTAATACACTTTTTCCACTAACTACTATGACCCTAGACATAATATACTCCTTAATCCCTATGATGGTATACATTGTCACCCTTTAAAACAATCAACCCTTGATAGATTATGAAATTGAACACATTAATTCCCAAACACTTTTTAACCCCTAACTATTATAACCTAAGACACAATCCCCCCTTAAGAAATTAATATTATTAAAACACATTGATTTCTAACCACTATGATCCCAGTTATTTATACCTCTTAATTATTAACATAATCACCCCCAACATGTTATGAACCTATGCATGTTATTTCTCCAAACAAACTATGACACCTTACACACTAACCCCTTCACACATGTATACCCTGTATGGATTTCTAACCACTATGATCACAGTTACTTATACCCCTTAATTATTAACATAATCACCCCCCCGGCATGCTATAAACCCATGCATGTTATGTCTCAAAACACACTATGACACCTTACACATTGACCCCTTCGCATATTTATACCATGTCTGACCCCTATCATGATCACCCCCTAACACAATAACTCGTTAACACACTCTGTCCACTAACTACTATGACCCTAGACATAATATACTCCTTAATTTGTATGATGGTAGACATTGTCACCCTTTAACACAATCAACCCTTGACATATTATGAAATTGAACACATTAATTATCAAACACACTTTAACCCCTAACTATTATGACCTAAGACACAATCACCCCCTAAAACAATAATATTATTAAACTACATTAATTTCTAACCACTATGATCCCAGTTACTTATACCCCTTAATTATTAACATAATCACCCCCAACATGCTATGAACCCATGCATTTTATGTCTCCAAGCACACTATGACACCTTACACACTAACCCCTTCACACATTTATACCTTGTATGATCCCTAACGTGACCACCTTGTAACACATCATGACCCTTGGCATAATCGCCCCCTAAAAAATTAATCCATTAAAACATAATGACTGATAACCACTGCAACCATTGATACTACTACTTCCTAACCCTTGACACAATCAAACCTTAACACACTATGATCTCAATGGGTGTGCTTTGACCCTAGATGGACTATGACACCTAAAACACTGACACCTTAACACATTGACCTCCTAAAATTGTATAACCCTATACAACTATTAACCATATTGACCAAGTTTAACCTTGATAGACCATATTGGCCACAATGACCCATTAACTCTTAATCCCCTAACTCCTAACCCTGTAGCCTTAGTAATTCATTAACAAGTAACCCCTTAACCCATATTTACCTATTTTTACTAACTTTGACTATTAGTCAACCTGTATAATATAATTCAATTTTCACCACTAAAAATTAACCCTTGATCATGGTTAACCATTGTTGACCACATAGAAAATGATTAACTATCTTGAATTTATTGACCATGTTTGGACATATTGACCATATTGTCCATATTGACCACAATGACCCACTAACTATAAATCACTTAGTCTACTTATCTTCTTACCTAATGACCATGATAACCCATCAACCAACATTGACAATCATTAACCATATGAACCATTGTTGACCCCTCAAACCCTTGAATATCCTAACATCCTAACCCCATAAACCCATAATACTTAACAAACTAAAACTTGGACCACTAATACCAACTGCTAGTCTACTAACCCAATAACCACTTTAACCCAATAATCCCCAAACACACTATGACCTTAAATACATTAATCCCTTAATACACACTCACCCATAAACGTTATGATTCCTAGCACAATCACCCCTCAATGCATTATGAACTCAACTACATTAACATCCTAATACATTATGACCCTTAACCCCAATGAACCTTGATGCATTCACCCCCATCACACTATAACTCTGAACACTTTAATCCACTAATACACTATGACCTTTAACCTATATAACCCTTGACACAATCATCCCAAACACACTATGAACTCTAACGAACAAACCATATAGTACACTATAACCCTTAACCAACATGACATTTGATGCAATCATGACCTAACACACTATGACCTTGAACACACTTATGTTATATCACAAATTTCCACTCCATATTGCATTTGTGAGATGTCTTAGTCCATTCCTCAACTTTCCACTCTAAATCACAATCTCCTTCATCAAAATCATCTAAAAAACTATACTTTTGTTGATGTACGTTATTCACCCAAGTGAAACTCGTGTACATACACTATTTTCTAGTAAATCACAATCTCCTTCATCAAAATCATCTAAAAAACTATACTTTTGTTGATGTACGTTATTCACCCAAGTGAAACTCGTGTACATACACTATTTTCTAGTGTGCAAATCGCGTACACCCCTAATTTTGTGAAAAAATAAAATATTTTGTAATTTTGGGTGGGGTTTACAGTTTTTCCTGATCCTAAGCCCCCTATTTCATGTACACAACAGATTTTAACCATATCAACCTCTTTAGGATGGTATATAAACACCTATGGGGGTGTGGACAAGGAGAGACAATCTTGGTGCAAGAATATGTTGTCCATTTGCAAGCTTCCCTATTCCCTAAATCTCTGAGTAGTATTGCTTGATCTAGAAATTTATTTCTAGTATCTCTTACGCTCTCCTATATGACCCTTGGGTGTGTTTCTACCTCTTCTGGGTCATGTGAGGAAGTAATCCATTGCTGAATTGATGTTTGAATAGGTTCGGTGGAGGAGCTTAAGAAGTTGGTTTTGAGGCAATGCCATCAGTTAGAATCAGGTTGTAACTTACCTATTCATGTTGATTAATAAAAGAGTTATATTTCCCTCCAATAGATGTGCAATTGTATTTAACTAGTTTGTATATGTTTATTTTTTCTTTATTTATCTAGATTGACTCATTGCATTTATATTTTAATGTGATAACTACTTTGTTGCAGTATCCACTTAGTTTCTTCTACAGGTTTGTAGAGACAAAGGTCTGGATCAAGTCAAAGGTCGAGAGAGAGGATCTTCATCGAACGTTTGGATACAAGGTACGAGATCCTTCTTTCTCTATCTTCATCGAACGTTTGGATACAAGGTACGAGATCCTTCTTTCTCTCTTCCAAGTAGTCATTTATCTTTTGAATTGTATTCTGGAGGGTAGGTTCATTATTTTAGATACGGTTAAGATCTGTTGTGACATATACCCAAGGTCATAGGGTTAAAATCCCATAAAAAAATTGGTGACCATACTAGGGAAATGTTTCTCCTATTTTGGGTCGGTTTAAGGGATCTTGTGATTTCTTGTTTTTTCTTGTTTTTTGGGATTGTTTTCAAGCATTTTCTACCGTAGAATTCATTTCTAGTTTCTTGAAGACTCCTAGATATTTGCAATTTCTCTTTATTTGGTTTTTTGCTAAGGTATATGCACTCTTACTGTGTATGAATTATGTATATACGCGATTCACTTCAGTTACAATCATGTATGTACGTTATTAATAGTGTACAAAATCACGTACACTTTTGAAAATTTACCTTTTTAGCCATTTTTTTATGTTTGGGAAGTTATGGGTTGGTTGTTCAGTGTTTCTTAAACATTATATGGTTGGTTTTTTCCTTTGAATGTTATATCAAGTCTCTATAAACTTGAAAATTTGATCAAAAAGTTATTTCTCTTTGATTGGTTAATATTCTTGTATATAAGGTTTTAGGTGGGTTGAAAGGTTAGTTGTTGAGTGGTTGGATTATACTTCCAATTCTTTGTTTTTTTTAAGCGACCCTAGACTATCTTCTTTCTTCCTCTTTGCCTTATTTCCTTTGTTCATAAAAGAAAATACAAAATTGCATTCTAGTTGCATTTTATTTCCTTTTAGTAACAAAAAAGAAAAAAAAATATGTTGGTTGTTGGTTGTTGGTTGTTTCAGTTCTTGTTCCCTTGCCTCTTAAGTTTTTCAAGATAAGAAATCATTTTCTAGCACTTAGGTCTTTTGTGAATTTTTCTTGTTTTAAGAAAGTTGTTGTTTTCGGTTTGAGTATTCTTTTACAAAAATAAAAGAATCTTGTTTGAAAAGTTCCCTTATACTTTGTTTTGCATTAATCCTAGAGTGAAAATGTAGTTTGAATTGGTATTCAAAAGAAAATGTATTTTTAAGCTTGCATTGCAAAGTAATCTTAGACCTTGCATTAAAGAAAAAATATATCTTTTTTGTTTTGAAAAGATCGTAAAAGAAGTGTATTACACCTTTTTTTATTTTAAGGACAAGTTTTTTGGTTAAGCATAGTGTTCTTAAAGTTTTTTCTTCTTGAGTCATACAAACATCATGAGTTTCATTATCATTCCTTGAGTAAAAAATCCAATTAAAATTAACATTTAATCTAAAAATCATTAGACTTTTTCTTTTTAGGGTTCACTAACTAGTTCAAGCTAGGGCCTTGGATTAGGTTGGAAAGGTAACTCTCCAAGGCCAGGAAAAGAAACATAGAATTTTGTGATAGGGAGTGATAATCCAATTGTCATATAGGCATAACCAAGAGCCTCCTCTCAAATAGGAGATAAGCACAAGGTCGTGCAAGGAAGAGTAGAGTAGATAACACCTCTGAAGCACGAACTAGCATAGTGGATTGAGCATATTTGGGGGTTCTTTATTGAAGTGACACTGACTCATATGGTGTCATTCCTCTGCAAATTTCAAACCTGGTTGAAGTTTTCCTGAAGTGACACTGACTCATCTAGCATCAATCCTATGCAAATTTTGGACTCAGTTTGGATTTTTCTTGAAGTGATATTGGCACTCTTAGCGTCAATATTTTGGAAGCTTCGTACTTAGTTTGATATTTTCTGAAGTGACATTGGCCCTTTTGTTCACAGTCCTCTAGAATATTTTGTCTTAGTTTGATATTTTTTGAAGTGACACTGGACCTTTTGTAGATAGTCCTATGGAATAGCTTTGGACTCAGCTATCCTTCCCATAGGCTCTGTCCCGACTGTCGTCTATACCCCTCGAAGGTCGATTACAAGTTGGTGACTTTAGTGGCCTATCATTAGGTTGACACACAAGGTGACTGCGAGGCATGTATCATGGTACTTGAGACAAACTCTACATCACACTGTCAGTACCCCTGGGGGTGTTATTGTGAAGCCTTGGCACTTGATCCGGGAAGGGATGTTAGCTGTAGGTCATGGTAATTGTTTCTCCTGGCCATTTTTTTTCCTTTGCAAGTGATTTAGACAACTAAGTCTCATATCCCTGGGGTTGGAAGCATTCAGAAGGGTAGTTTAATTGGTTTTTATCCCTTTTTAGGATTTTATTTGGGTGCCATGTGTTTGCATTTTGGTATTTAGTGAGTCCGTTGGGAACCACCTTGAATCATTGATTCAAATTGGAAGACCAACTAGTTCATCATTCTTGAAGGATTTAAGGCCTTTTGCTAGAAAGGGTGGAGTCATCATCGCCACTGCAGAGGCGAAGGATAGACCAAGCCAGAACTTTTGAGTCTACTAACTATGTATAAGTTGTTCCCGATCTTTTTCCTTTAGGAGAAATCACTTCTACATCGGAGGTAATGCAAATTTATGATATCAAAGATGAAGACTTCATTATACCTTGGAATCCTCTGTTAACTAGACCTAACGATCCACTTCTTGTGCAAGTAGAAACTTTTTACGTTGCAAACAATCAAGTTTTTTGGATCTAATGATGTAACATGGGAGATAATAATAACATTTCTAATTAATGGAGCCCACATACTCCTCTTTTGAATATAGGTGGTGGGGGTACAACCTAGATGACGAGCATCGTTCAAGTAACAATGTTTACGTTGATTAGTGGTTCAATTTCACTATCATTCAAACCCACTTGTACCATGTTTGGTACTTATCCTACACCATATGTCACTAACACCTTTTCATTTTGGTTTCCTTCAATAGGTGGAAGTTCTATTCCAATCCCATCCCAACCATTTATTCAAGGTTGGGAGCAGGGATTTCTTTAGCTCCTTTGCAAGCTTTTCCTTTTTTAGGGAGTTCAATAGCTCCTTGGCAAGATTTTCTTTACGTTAGGGGGCACATATCCACAATGAATCCTTCACTTGGAGTTGGCTTCTTTCATTCATCTAGGCCTACAACTAGACCTAGTCCTTCTAGTGGTGGCAGCGAGGGATTTTCATCCAATGTTCTGGTCAGTTCCACACTATTCTTTCTTTATGGTGCTTTTGGGAATGCTCCATTATCCTCATTTTCTATGACGAAAGGGGGAATCCCTTTCCAGTCTCAGTGGAATCCCATGTTAGGTTTTGTACCCCCACAAGGGATGTCATCGGGTTTTAATCATTTTCAGTTTGTCGTGGGGTAGGCAACTAAAGGTTTTCATTTTACTAATTCTAGAAATCCTAGTTTTTATCAAAATATGGGTCATTGTGTGATCTCTTCCTGGAAACCTAGTGCTAGTTTCAATCTGGGGCCTTCTTTTCAGGATTCTAATCAATTGGTATATGTTAATGCATTGATTCCTTCCTCCATGTTGTATCCTAGGATACCCTTTCTGGAAACCATTCATTTGATATATTTTTCAAAACTAATGAATGATATGATTCGTCATGAACCTATTTGGCCTCCATTCCCTACCAAACTTCCTTCCGATATACAAAAATTGGAAGGTAATAATGGTGAAGACCTGGGAGATCGTGTAACAATGTTTCATTTGTCATTCTCTTCTAATTCATTGAATGACAACTTCATTCGGTTACGATTATTCCAACACAACCTCACAGGGGACACTACTAAATGGTATATAGATATAGAGGGGTAAAAGTTCAAAACATTTTTTTATTTGGCCATGGTCTTTCTCAATCATTTCTAACTTCGTGTCCACTATGATGTTGGCACAAAACAATTGGCTAATTTTGAACAATATAAAGCTGCTCACATTGTCGATCACATTTGGGAATGGAGGAGATGGAAAATTTTGATTAAGGCCATGGTCCCTCCCGAATTTCTTTTAGAATGGTTCTTGAAATCATTAATCCCTTATATTTATAAGGATGTTGTGACTTCAGGATCATTTATGGAGGAACAAGTGATCTTTAGGGAACAACAGTTAGAGATAATTTACTCTCAGTTATGCATGCTCTATGAGATAATTACATACATACCATGATAAACTCGTGACTTGAAGAAACCTAAATTGAGACCACATGTTTATGGTATTGTTGGTTCATTGCAAAGAAAATCCAAAAATATGATTTCTAATCAGATGCAGTAGTTTTCCATTCAAAAAACTATGGTTAGTCAAGCCCCTGGTTTGACCACCCCCACTGCCTAGTGCTCATATGTACACAGTGTACAGTCAACAACTCTAAGGGGTCCTCAGAAACCTAGAGGGAAAAAGAAAGGAAAGGGAAATAAAGGTGGTGGGGGAAACGATAAAATCGATGGTAATAATGTTGAGGGGAAAAAGAATGAAAATAATAAGATAAATTTCTCTTGCAAGCTTCACAAAGGAGATCACCTGACTCGTCTCTGCCCTGACTCGTCTCTACCCCAATATCGAGGAAGCCTGACACTTGTTAACACAACAACAGGTTGTTTTTTTAACAAACCCATTTCCTCATTGTCAGGATCTAACACAAGGTGCTTCGTCGACACCTAATGTGGATGGGGGAAATTAGGGTACCCCCACATAAGAATCTAGAACATCGAATATCTATATGATGAAGTGAGATTTTAATTTAAAAACCAAAGATCGTGATTACGGGAATCCCGAGTGTGCAAAAAAGGATAAAGATATACCTTAATCATCAAAATTTCTCCATATAAAGAAATGATGACTGACACAATACCTCTCATACCAAAAGGTATGTATAAATGGTCATTGCACAATCCGAATGCTAGAGCAGCTCAAAATTATTCTATTTTTGAAGATTTGGCCCAAATTCCATATGCTATGTCTGCTCTGGAAGTTCTCCAAAGTTTCCCTTCATAATGAAATGCATTGTTGTCTACTTTAGGGTATTTTGAATCCTCTAACCCACTCACCATCATGTTTGACACTTCTAACATCAAGCCTCACCTTCCATATCATGTTGCATTTCATAATGTAGTGGCTAATACTGTGAATTCGTTTTTGAAAAATATTTTTCGCACTGTGGTGGATGAAGGCACTTTGACATGTGTCATGTCATTATCATGTTCAATATCTATTGAATATCTTAATTTATCTATGTATCCTACATTGATTACATCATTTGGTGGTCATTCATTTAGACTGCATGATATTATCTCTTCTTTCCCTATCTAGTTAGAGGGAAAAACCATGTGTGTCGAAGTAGAATTGGTCGATTCGCCTCACGACTATGTAGATAGAAGTTGGATGTACGCAATGACAGTTATAGTTTCCACAATTTTCCAAGTGAAATGTTTCCCTCACAAAGGGAGCATTGTCACTATTGATATTTTTTTTGTCGCTCATTCGGATCCTGCAACGTCACCATTCTCTATGGTCCAATTGATTGAAAATTCATAGTGGGAACCTGCGAATTGGGGTGTCAGGATGTATCCTTCCCTGATGGGTACTTTGGATTTTCTAGCACCGTCATTAGATGTTAATGTCATTCTAATGGGTCCTGGATGATCTACGCTAAAATATGATATCTTTCAAGTTAGATCATTTTGAACTTCTTACTTTGAAGATCCATGGACTCTACCTCCACTGTCGAATTTAGAGGATAGATTGGAATGTATCATGATTGAAATGCCATTTTCTACAACAGAGATAGCTTATAGATCCATTCAAAAAGATACTACAGACAAAGATCCATATCCTACATTGATGGAGGAAGTGGATCTCATTTTAGATCTTGTATGGGCCTTTAATTCTTCCTATTCTCACGATTACTTGAAAATTATTCTCCCTTCATATGAGACAATTATATAGGCAATGACAGGTCCTGAAAAACCTTAGGAAGACTTACACAATAGGTATTATTTCCTTCCTAACTTGAGTTGTGTAGAGAACGGAGAATTTTGATTAACCATGTCTAGATAGGTTGATCATCCACTAAACCCTTTGGAAAATCATGGTATATATGCTAAAGGGAACATGGAAAATAATTTGGAGACGATTTCGATCAATATCTCCAAGACCCCTGATGTTGTGAAAAATGTTTTTGTTGGGGCGGCCTATTGTCTAGAAGAAATGTGTTAATATATGACCCCTTTTAAGGATTTTCATGATGTATTCTCCTGTTGTTATGAGGAAATGTCGGGAGTAGATCCTCATATTTTCAAACATGAGATTTGAGCTTATGTGAATGCTAAACCAGTTCAAAAAAATTGCAACCAGTGAACCATGGGAAAGCAACAACGATTAAGGCTAAGGTAGAAAAACTGCTAAAATCTAGCTTTATCTATCCAGTCTCATTCACAGAATGGGTATCAAACCCCATTTTGGTAGACACGAATTAAGGCACTATTAGAGTCTACATGGATTTCCATGATTTAAACAAGGCTTGTCTTAAAGATAGCTTTCCTATGCCATTTATCGATCAAATCCTTGATGAGTGCGTAGGAAGTGAAATTTTTTCTTTTATGGATGGTTTTTCTAGTTACAAATAGATACAAATCCATCTTGAGGAACAATGTAAGACTACTTTTATTTGTCCGTGGGGAACCTTTGCATGCAAGTAAATTCCCTTTGTCCTTAAAAATGTTAGAGATATTTTTCATTGGTCCATGATGTTTTCTTTCCATGATCTCAAACACATAGTGGAGGCTTATCTA
>CBVK0100180479.1:0-14568 GCA_900067695.1 Picea abies
CAATTGATATCTTGCAAATATTTGAATTATTATTCCATGGACATATTTTTTATGTATGTTAATGGATTATGTTATTGAATGTGATAACATCATAAATTATCACCATATGCTTTCTTTTCTTGGTTGTTGAGGACTAGTTGTAGGTATATTTCTTTGAGTCAAGTTCTCAATGGTGGAATTCATCGAACGTCTGGACGAGGTAGGCCTTTTATTCTTTTATTTTGTATTGCTAGCATATTTCTTTTATATAGCACACTTGAGAATAGAGTTGATTTTTGCAGTCATTTCTGTTTGTTGTGGTTTTCCCCTAGCCATAGAGAGATTTTCCTCAAAACATTCCTAACACATTCTTATCCTTGGGTCTTGGAACTAGTTCCCAAGTCTCGGTCTTCTCTATTTGGTCTAGTTCTTCATCCATTGAATTTATCCAATATTTACTTTTGTTGGCTTATTTAAATGACTTAGTTTATATCAGGGATAAAATTGATTTTTCTAAGTCAAATGTGAGTTTCCTTCTTGTTCCCACTCCTTCATTTTTATTTCCAATAATCTGACTTTCAGGATGATTCTTTTGAGCCCTTTTTGATGGGGATTTTGTCCAGGGTGTTTCTTCGTCATCTTCATCATTAGTGTGGGGTTCATTTTCTTGAGGTTCTTCATCAACTTATTCATTCTGATATTCTTCATCACTTTTATCGTCATATATTGATATGTTCTGGGGTATGACTTGTCTTAACTTTAGATCATCTATCATCACATTGGCACTTTCCACCATTTTATGTAGTCTTGGTTATAACATCTATAAGCCTTTTTATTGGGTGAATATCCTATAAATATGCCTTCATCTGATCTTGGGTACAATTTTCCTATATTATCCTCATCATTGTTTATGTAACACTTACTTACAAAGACTCTGATGTGTTTCACTAATGTTGTCCTACCAAATCATAGTTCATAAGGTGTTTTTTCATGGTTAGGTCTCAATTGTCCTCGATGGAGTATGTGAATTGTTGTGCATATTTCATCTATCCAAAACTTATTTTGAAGTTTAGCTTCATTCAGCATGGTTCTTCCAGCGTCTTGGATAGTTATATTCTTCCTATCAACCACTCCATTCTATTGAGGAGTCCCGGGAGATAAAAATTGACTTTTGATTCCATGATATTCACGAAGCTTAATGAACTCTTTAGAGGTGAATTCACATCCATTGTTTGATCTCAACCATTTAATTTTGAGATGTGTTTCATTTTCTACAAAGGCTTGCATGCCTTACAATTTTCAAAGTCTTATGATTTATCCTTTAGAAAGTATACCCATGTCATTCTTGTGTAGTCATCAATGACTAACATAAAGTAATGTTCTCCATGTATACTTTTACTTCTAGTAGGACCACATAGGTCAGTGTGAATAAGATCTTAAGGTCTTGATGAAGAATGCTCTTTTGTCTTGAACCTGACTTTTGTCTGCTTCCCTATTTGACAATGTTTAGAAATAGGATTTGAAGGATTTATAATATTTGGTAGATCCCTTACTGCCTCCTTCATCTTCTTGACCTAAACAACATTTTTCTTCTCCTTCCATGTCAAGGACGTACACATTATTGGATGTTCTTAGTGAAACTTCCACTAACTTCCCTATATACTCTCTTCTTATCTCACATTTCTGAGAATCAAAGGTAAGCATGTGACCTTGATCACATGTTTGACTTACAAATAGGATATTAAGCTTAATATTTTCTACTAAAAGTACATTTTCTGCTTTGACCTTGTTATTTTCTAGGATAACATTACCTTTCCCAAGTATATTGGTTGACACAATATATCCAAAGGTGACTTTTCCTTTTTCTTTCTTAGTTAACTTGAGAAATTTTATTTGATCTCCAGTCATGTGTTTAGAACATCCCTCTTCCGATCTCACTTTGACCTTGTTATTTTCTAGGATAACATTACCTTTCCCAAGTATATTGGTTGACACAATATATCCAAAGGTGACTTTTCCTTTTTCTTTCTTAGTTAACTTGAGAAATTTTATTTGATCTCCAGTCATGTGTTTAGAACATCCATTGTCTATATACCACTGGAATCCTTTGTTTTTGGCGTACATGGCTACTTTACATTATGTTTTCTCTACTTGATTTTTCTTCCATACTTTTTTATTGTTGGGAATATTTATCTTTGAGATACTTTGGAAATATCCATTCACTATCTTCATGTTCATAGTTATTACATTTGAGGCATTCTATATTTTATTCTTGTAATGGAGAGAACGAATTATAGTTTCTTTTATCTATATTGAACTTCTGACTTCCTTGGAATTTTTTTGGATTGTGCCTTCTATAGGATTTACAATGTATTTCTTTGTGTCCAAAATTATTGCAGTAATAGAAATATCCAATGAAGATATATTGATATCTATTAGAGGAATTTCTTATGGCGATTGTATTCTTCTTGTCATATTTTTCTTTAGTAGGGGGTGTTGATTTCGATTTATTTGGGAGAGTCTCCAATGGCATCATCCTTTCCTTATTATCTTCTCTTCTAAAGGGGTTTTAAGAGAATATGCATAAATGATTGGTATTTTGAAAAATCCTTGTGATGTGGAAGTTGAGTCTTGGGTGTATCCCAAACTAGTCTTGTTTTTTGGTGACCTCTGACTACTAAGAGTTTCATCCAATATCATTGAACTATTTTCAAATTTTGATCCCTTATGGTGATTGTATTCTTCTTGTCATCATTTTCTTTAGTAGGGGGTGTTGATTTCTATTTATTTGGGAAAGTATATAATGGAATCATACTTTCCTTATTATATTCTCTTCTTAAGGGGATTTTAAGAGCACATGCATAACTGATTGGTATTTTGACAAATCCTTGTCATGTGGAAGTTGAGTCTTGGGTGTATTGATCTTCTGACTTCTTTGGAAATTTTTTGGATTGTGCCTTCTATAGGATTTACAATGTATTTCTTTGTGTCCAAAATTATTGTAGGAATAACAATATCCAAGGAAGATATACTTATATCTATTCGATGGATTTCTTCTGGTGATTGTATTCTTCTTGTCAACTTTTTCTTTAGTAGGGGGTGTTGATTTCTATTTATTTTTGAAAGTCTCCAATGACACCATCCTTTCCTTATTATCTTATCTTATTAAGGGTTTTTTAAGAGTAGATGCATAACTGATTAGTATTTTGAAAAATCCTTGTGATGTGGAAGTTGAGTCTTGGGTGTATCCCAAACTAGTCTTGTTGTTTGGTGAACTCCGACTACTCAGAATTTCATCCAATATATTTTAACTATTTTCAAATTTTGATCCCTTCTTTTCTTTCTCAAGTTCACCTTTTAGCAGATCAATCTCATCTTCTAGCTTCTCACATAATTGTTCTCTATCATTGAGTTGTTTTAAAATGAATTCTTCAATTATGTTATCTTCTAGGAGTTGGGACTTCAAATCACTGATGATCTATTTTGATTCTTTGATGGTTCTTTGTGCATCTATTTCTCTTGATTGATGTGATTCTTCAAACTCTTGAAGTTGTACCCTCAATAGCTTGTTCTTATTTTTATACTTTCTTAGTTCCTCTAGAGAACTGATCAGTTATGCTTCTAGGTCTACTTATCCTTCAAATTCATAGTTTTCTTCATCATCTACATTATTATTTTGAGTGTTCATTCCCATAAATAGAAGTTTTGAATCTTCATCTTCACTTTCTTCAGAAGAGTTGTTGTCCTCTTTGGTGTAGAGATTCTTATTATGTTTGCAGTATTTCATTTTTTTCTTTGTCTTACCCTTCTTATGTTCTTTATGATTATGAATTTCTTCATCATCACTATCCTCCTTCTTGGGATATGGAAATTTGTTAGCAAATTGTCCAACTTTTCCACAGTTGAAGCATATCGAAAGAAACTTCCCCTTGTATTTACAAGTCCCTTTCTTGAGTTTCTTCATAAAGTTGGATGCTTATTCATCAGATCTCTCTGATAAATTTTCATTAGGTACCTGATCCTGCTTCTTCCTTGATTTTGATGCCTTGAAGGATGTTTCTCCTTTTGCTAGTTTTTCTCATCCTTTTCTCATCTCATATACTGTGTGTTAAGCCCTAAATAATGGCTCATTACCCCTCAATTGGGGCATATTACATTAGTAATGTTATTTTATTTATGTTGGTTTTAATCCATTACTTATAATTATACCTCCTAGTGTCCTATATATACCAAGGAGACATTTTCAATTGGAATCATCTTGTAATTGTACATTTATGTGGGCATAAGGAGGTTGCCCCCTCGAAGAGGATTATTATCTGAATTTCTCTCTTTTTCAAGGCATTGAGTACTTATTATGAGGTTTTTCTATGATATATTTGTTGGACACACCTACCACACTTAGAAGGGGGGGTGAATGAGTGTGGGGATCTTTTTCCCAAAACTTCCCTCTTTACATAAAACCCCTTAGTTAACATTCAACATTTATTCATTACCCATTGTTGTCATTTATAACCAGTTAGATGTGAACATATATCAGCAACATATATCAGCAACACATATCATCAATAAGTCATCACCACAAGGATCACAAAGAACACAAGATATATGTACAATTTTTCTTTTTATTATTGACAACAATCCAGGGGTTTATCAACAACAACTGAATAGAGTACAACTCTACAAGAGCACCAGCTTTATAATGCAAGACTCAACTTACACCCTCATCATCAACTAAGATGAGATGAAAATCCTCAACAGATATCAATCTGTCAACATGTACGTGACCTGTCAGTAGTGTAGCCAACGTGTGCATGCACCCTAACTCACTACAGCTCACGTATGCATGCGACCAGTGTATACAAAAGACTGTGTATACCTTCTAAGCAGTTAGGGTTTATTCTTCAAGATCAACTCAGATCATCTGCATCTAGTATATCATTCTCTTCTATCTCTAACTATCCAATACGACCATCAACCAAAACATCCAATCTCTCCAATAGCTTTCTCATTCTCCAAAACAAATCAATATGAATCTATCTCAATCATGTAGAAACAACTAGTATAGCATACCAATCATGTCACCACTGAATCACAAGAGTATTGATCACTCCATCAACTAAATCATCCAAACTAAACCATATCATAGAAGCCATACCAAGAATTCCCTAAGCACTCACAACACATCAAATAATAGTATCTATCAAGACAATAGTGTAACCATACCAGTGTCTCAGTGATAGATCTTAGGCCATAAAATGCAGATCTAGAACCTTCCTCATCATCCAAGACCTTGGCACCATCTCAAACACAAATCTCCATGATTTTATCCACTGTACGCTCCTTGTACATAGGCAATCTGCATATACCTTCAATGTATACACACCCTATACATAGAAAACCCGTGTATACCTAAAAAACTAGGGATTCTGAAGTTCCAATAATTTTTCCATCAAGATCTCCGACATTGCCAAAACTTTGATGCATCCATGAGATCCTCCTCTCCCTCTCTTCCTTAAAATATATCTTCAATGATGCTCAAGATATCCACACCAATAAGAATCTCTCCATCAATACTCCAACAGATATTCTCACAAGAAGCTCTCCGTTGATCCACAAAAAGGATATTCACAAGAAGATTTCCACCCAAAGAATACTCTCCAAAAATGTGCATCTCACAAGAGATATTAGCTTCTTATTTATACTTTCCTCTTCTAGGTCACTTAACCCAATTCTAGGTCACTTAACCCATTTCTATGTTACTTAACCTCTTTTCCTTATTTTAGGGTTAACTACTTTCCATAAATATAAAGTTCTCCAATACTTTACCATTTAAATACTCCTTCTTGATTTTTCACCTTACTTAATCATTTAAATAATCTTCTTGACTTTGTCACTTTAATTTATCATTTAAATAATGATTTCTTCTTTTAGGTCACTTTGACTTCTTTGACCTTTGGGGGCTTCAAATCTTCATATGGGGGTCCTCCAACTTCATAAGGCCATAACTCTCAAACCATGAAGAGTTATGTGACATTCCACATACCACCGAAAATGGCATGACAAGCACTATCCATACAAGATAGTTTCACCAACAAATTCATTGATCTTCATGTCATTATTTCAAATACAAGCATGGTTCCTCCAACTATTCTTCTAGGATAACTCAATTTGCAAAGTGTCTTCCCGTGAGGGATTTCACCATAAGGGGACCACTTTGGAGTTCATCCATTTCTGCACCTGATCGATCATGATAAGAAAATAATGAGTCATATTTTCATCAAACAAACTATGCATCATCATGTATCGATGACAAATCATTAATCCATCTTCATCTATGCATCATATCAATGATCCATCTTTATCAACTGGTTTCCATTTTGACATCTATCATTCTCATCAAGGACAATACATATACATTGTTCATCAATCATCAATCAATCAATTAATTGACATCAATCAATCAAACCATTTTCATCAATGGCACATGATCCAACAATCTCCCAAATAATCAAACCATTGGCATCAATGACAACATGATCCAACAATCTCCCCCTTTGGCATTCATGGAAATATCAACATTGACGTCAACATCAATTACCAATTATTTATGTCAAAACGTAGATAAGGCATGCTCTACATCAATAGTCAATGTGACTATCTCTCCACATCAATCTCCCCATCAATAGACATCAATCACATCAATGTGATTATCTCTCCCCCTTTGACATCAATGGAAAAGGGCCATTCTCCTCTTGGGGATTCTCCCCCTGTCTGAGTGCCTTTGATCTTCCTTTGAATAATATATCCCATTTTGAACAAGGGATATCACTCTAATGTAATACTGAAAATACATCGAACATATTCCCCCTGTGACCATCGCTCCTTCTAGAATTATGCCTCTGTTCTCTTTCTTCAAATGTAGAGATATTTTCTATGTATGCAACTGATAAATATCTACTCCTAGAATCATGGGAAAAAGAATGGCTCCCCCTATGCCTATGTATCCCCCTATCTTCTCTACAAGATCAACAATATGCTACCATATAATGATCCTTGGATCTGTTCATACATCAAACTCATCCCATATAACCAAGCATCATGAAGAAAAAGATATGTCAACAATGAAATAGAGAATCATGAAAAATATATCAACCAAGTACATCATGTACCAAACTGTGCCCACAATGCACAACACCCATGTACATTAACCATGTGCAAAAAGATATCATCCATGGAATGTATCAACCATATGCCTCTATCAACAATACCATCTATGAGTGTACCATCATGCATCATCACTTGCATCAAGCAAGTATATCAACCATGCATCAACAAGCTATGACTCCCCAATGATGTACAACATGACTATCAACTCAACTCACCAACTACATGTCTCAATGTGTAGCCCAACCAAATGCAAAATGCATGCACCATGATAACCAACATATGCTTCCAATAATACATCATAATATATATCAATGAAACTCAAATATGTACCAACCATGTACCCCAACAGATCAACATCAATCCATACTCATGGGTTAGTGCCATGCACCCAAGATTTATTTTACATCGTCATCTTACATGATCTAACATAGAACCATGAAAACCTGTAGAAAACAGTGTCAGAACGTGCAATAAACAATGTCAGGCCCTACATCACAGAGTTATACGATCACATCAAAATGCAATCCCTGTGCATAGCCTTTTTCCCAAGGCTTTACCACATATACGCAGCCTGCTGCACAAAAGAGCGTGTATGTATGTGACCTATACAAGTTCAGCCAACGTATGTATGTGACTGTCACCACTGTCACCCATGTATGCCTCAATATATGACACTTTTGAACCTCCCTTCAAGATTTCATTCTGATCTGGCTTCTCTATCTTCTTCACCCACTTCTGTAAATGACCCTTCTCCTCAGAACTTGAGCTATAAGCATCCATATTTTCAAACATGTCTCCCTTTCTTACTTCATTCCTTCTTCTAGCCATGCTATTTTAAATTCTCATCATGGAGTTTCTTCTTGTGTTCCAACACTCCTAGGATTTGTGGCCAAATCCACTACAACTATAGCATCTCATGGTGTTACAGTGAACAACAATGTTTCCTACTTGATCACATCTCCAACACCTCATGCTGTGATAAAATCTTCCATTATATCATCTTTCATAAGATCTACATTCAAAATTTTTGTGACCATATCCATTACATGAATAACGATTCCCATGAAAAATACTTTCATACCTTTTCTTTGGTGTCCAAAAAGTAGCTTATTGATGTCTTGCATGCTTTGTTCTTTTGAAATTTTCTTTGCCTTGTGTAGATGGATTTTTTGCAACATTGTATTCCTTATTTGATGGAATTACCTCATGCTTCTTTGAGGTGCTTTCTTTAGCATGTGTATCTTCTCCTTTGTATCCAAGACCTAATTTATCACATGGTGATATTTGACTTTCCAATATCTCATCCAAGATTCTTGAGCTATTCAAGAATTTGTTTGACTTCTCTACCTTCTTTCTAAGGTCAACAATTTTGGCTTCTAACTTACAACATGGCTCTTCTTTTTCATTAATTTGATTCTTCAAAATTTCTTCTACCCTTTTGGATTCTTCAATTTGGATCTTGAGATGGAAAATAGTTTCAAAACATTTGCTAATCTCGTCCTCTACCTTCATATCTTCTTTTTCATTCTTTAGTCTTGGGATCTCTTCTTTCTTTTCTTCTAATTTAGTCTTAGAACTCTCTTCTTGTTCTTTGAGCATTCCCTTTAACTTCAATATGTACCTTTGAATCCTTCTAAGAAACTTCTTAGTTGTATCCGAAAGATAGTTATAGTGTGTATAAAAATGATTATGTCTATATCTATATAAACCCTCTTCAATTTCCTTCTGAAGTTATAATAGATTTTCTTGTATTCTTTCCATGGGATAACTATCATCAAACTTTACAAAAACTATTTCTAGATCATCTTCTTCACTTGAGAAAAATTCAACATCATCACATTTTGAATCATTTCAATCAAGAGTCTTTGTAGATTCTTTACCTTCAATATATTCCTTCTTCCCAACACCATCACATGATTCTTTGCCTTCATTTGAAATGTCTTCAAGATCTTCCTTTGTGCTATCATTACTTGATTCTTCACTTGAAATGTTTTCAAAATCACATCTAGAAATAATACAATCAAGGGTTTTTTATGATTCTTTACCTTTGATAATATTGATGGAGTGGTCTTCAATAGCTTCCTTCTCCTTCTTGCTTTTATATGTCTCCTCTAGCTTTAGCCATAGCTCCTTGGAAAAAGTGCATTGTTCCATGCTCTCTTATATAGGGATTGAGAGTCCAATAAGAATGGTCGTGAGATCCAATACATCATTCTTCTTTCCTTCCCTTTGAGCTGCAAAATTTGACTTGTTCTTCAACGGAACTGATCCATCAATGGATGCCTTCCAAATAGTTGCTCCCATTGTCTTCAAATACACTTTCATCTCTATTCTCCAAGTACAATAGTTTTCCTCATCAAGGGTTGGTATTTCATCATCCATTTGTGTGTCTATGGATCTCCTTCAACCTTATTAAGGCTTTTAGTTAAGGTCGTCTCTGATACCAATTTTTGGACACACCTACCACACTTAGAGGGGGGGGGTGAATGAGTGTGGGGCTCTTTTTCCAAAAACTTCCCTCTTTACATAAAACTCATTAGTTAACATTCAACATTTATTCATTACCCATTGTTATCATTTATAACTAGTTAGATGTGAACATATATCAACAACATATATCAAAAACACATATCATCAATAATTCATCACCACAAGGAGCACAAAGAACACAAGATGTATGTACAATTTTTATTTTTATCATGGACAACAATCTGAGGGTTTATTAGTAACAACTGAATAGAATGCAACTCTACAACAACACCATCTCTATAATGCAAGAATCAACTTACACCCTCAACACCAATTGAGATGAGGCAAAAATACTATAAATTTGTCAATAGGTATGCAACCTGTCAGTAGTGTAGCCAGCATGTGCATGTGCCCTGGCTCACTACAACCCGTGTATGCACGTAGCCAGTGTATACAACAGACTTCATATACCTTCTGAGCAGTTAGGGTTTATCCTTCAAGATCAACTAAGATCATCTACATCTAGTATATCATTCTCTTCTGTCTTTGACTTTACCATATGACCATTAGCCAACACATCCAAGCTATCCAATAGCTTTCTCATGCTCCACAACAAATCAATATGAATGTTATCTCAATCATGTAGAAACAACTAGTATACCATAGCAATCATGTCACCAATGAATCACAAGAGTATTGATCACTCCATCAACCAAATCATCCAAACTGAACCAAATCTAGAAGCCATACCAAGAAGTCCCTAAGAATTCACAACACATCAAACAATAGTATCCATCAAGACAATAGTGTAACCATACCAGTGTCTCGATGATAGATCTGAGGCCATAGAATGTAGATCTAGAACCTGCCTCATCATCCAAGACCTTGGCACCAGCTCAAACACAAATCTCCATGATTTTATCCATTGTACACTCCCTATACACAATCTTCCTGTGTATACCTTCAATGTATACGCACCCTATACACAGAAAACCTGTGTATACCTCAGAAACTAGGGTTTCTGAAGGACCGAGAATTTTGCTGTCAAGATATCCGACATTGCTGAAACTTTGATGCATCCATGAGATCCTCCTCTCACTCTCTTTCTCAAAATATATCTTTAATCATGCTCAAGATATCCACATCGATAAGAATCTCTCCATCAATACTCCAAAATATATTCTCACAAGAATCTCTCCATTGATCCACAGAAAGGATATTCACAAGAAGATTTACACCCAAAGAATACTCTCCAAAAATGTGCATCTCACAAGATATCTTACCTTATTATTTATACTTTCATCTTCTAGGTCACTTAACCCATTTCTAGGTCACTTAACCTCTTTTCCTTATGTTATGGTTAACTACTTTCCACAAATAGAAAGTTCTCCAATACTTTATCATTTAAATATTCCTTCTTGATTTTGTCACCTTACTTAATCATTTAAATAACCTTCTTGACTTTGTCACTTTACTTTATCATTTAAATAATGATTTCTTCTTTTAGGTCACTTTGACTTCTTTGACCTTTGGGGGATTCAAGCCTTCATATTGGGGTCCTCCAACTTCATAAGGCCATAACTCTCAAACCGTGAGGAGTTATGTGCCATTCCACATACCACCAAAAATGGCATGACATGCCACTATCCATCTAGGATAGTTTCACCAACAAATTCATTGATATTCATCTCATTATTTCACATACAAGCATGGGTCCTCCAAACGTTCTTCTAGGATAACTCAATATGAAAAGCGTCTTCCCGTGAGGGCTTTCACCATAAGGGGACCACTTTGGAGTTNNNNCATCCATTTGTGCACCTTATCAATCATGATAAGACAATAATGAGTCATCTTTTCATCAAACAAACTATGAATAATCATGTATAAATGACATCTCATTGATCCATCTTCATCTATGCATCATATCAATGATCCATCTTTATCAATTGATTTCCATTTTGACATCTATCATTCTCACCAAGGACAATACATATACATTGTTCATCAGTCATCAATCAATCAATTACTCGAAATCAATAAATGACATCAATCAATCAAACCATTTTCATCAATGACACATGATCCAACAATCTCCCAAATAATCAAACCATTGGCATCAGTGACAACATGATCCAACAATATTGATATTTGGTTCTTAACATATGGTATCAGAGCTCAAGGTCTTGGGGTTTCACTATTACATATGAGAACCTTGTAATTTTCTCTATAAAGTTTTTTCTACAACATTTCAAATGGAACGACTTAGAGGATATTTATTAGACATATCAAGGTACGGTGGGTTAAAATTTCATCTCGTTAGGCCTTATACTTTTGGAGATACAACTTGTGCAAGATAGGGTTTTGGAATCTTCCTGAACTGAGTCATTGTGGAATTTTCTCTATAAAAATGTTTTTGTAGCATTTCAGTCCTTGAAATATAGAGGATATTCATAAAAATTAGTAAGGTATATGTGGTAAAAATTCCATCTTCCGGGTCATCTTACATTCGTAGATACACCCTGTGGAAGATAAGGTATCTGACTAGTCCTATTGACTAGTCTCAAGAAGGTGTTCCAGGTAAAAAAATCATAACTTCTTCCTAGAGTATCCAAATTGAGTGAGACCAGTTGCATTGGATAATGGACATTCTTTAGTATTTCTGGTATGAGTTTTATAATTTGATATCAATTATTTTGTGCAGGGCATGCTATATAAGTGAGATCTCCTGGAAAGGCCAAAAATCAGCAATTTGTGGGGAAGTTATCGTAAATTCCAATTGGCACATCCAATTTTGATCAAACCCATGGAATTGAAGAGAAGAAATATCAGAAAAATAAAAAAAATGAAATTTTCATACCCATAATGGTTGAAACTTTGGATATACAACAGAAGAAAGATTGTCTAGCAGAACGACCTCAAAATCAAGGTTCAAAAGTGATACTTGGCCAACATGCCACCCAAAAAGGAAACTTCTACACCAAATAAGCCTCCAGACAGTAATACCTAGACTCTTAATGAAGGTGAAGAAATGCATAGGAAATGATTTACAAAATAAGACAATAACGAAAGATTAACTACAAGAGATGATGGAGGGTTTAAAAGGGGAGATCATGGAAGGATTGAAAAATTTTCTAATAGAAGGGAAACCTGAAAGTGAAAATGTATCCCATGGAATTCATGATGAGGACACAAGGAAGGTAGAATGGAGAAACTCCAACTTTGGGTTGAAGACCAACCATGTTCCTAATATCGATATGAGGAAGCTTGATGGAAAGGACCCAATCACATGGATACTTCAGATGGAGCAATTATTTGATCTACATAATGTGCCACATACACAAAAGGTACAAATTTCTTCTTTATATTTAGAACCCAATCAATTTGTATGGTATCGATGGCTTTGTTCTCTCAAATCTCTCATCACTTCGAAAATTTTTATGGAAGAAATGATAGCACACTATAAGTATAGAAGGAGAAATACCTTCTTTATCCAATTGATAAATCTCAAGCACAAAAGTGTTCAGTTACAGAGAACATTGAGAACTTCCAAAGATTGAATATAAAGGTAATAGATATTACAGATGAGCACTTGATTGATGTATTCATAGGAATGTTAAAGGATAACATTCAACATGAGGTTTGCCTTTGGGAACCCAAATCATTGGAGAATGCATTTAGGGTGGAAAGAAATGTTGAAAGTAAAAATATGGCTATGGCTACTAGAAGGACCAATCCTAATAGTTATAGAGAGAATAATTCTCCTTCTTCTAAAACACCTCAACCTACAAGGTTGAAACCTCAACAATTGGAGGAAAGAAAAGCAAAAGTTTTATGCTTTAATTGTGACAACAAGTACAGTAAGGGACATACGTGTGGTGAGAAGAAATTATTCCACATAGATTGTGAAGAAGAAGAAGAACAAGAACAAGAACCATCTCAATATGAAAACGTAGAATCAATTTCATCTGAAGAGTTGACTCCCACGATATTTTGTAATGCATTGGATGGAATTACCAATCCTCAAACCCTCAAGATTGAAGGATATATCAGAAAGAAAAAGGTAATAGTCCTAATTGATTCTGGAAGTACTCATAATTTCATTCACTATAAATTAGCTAAAGCTCTCAATTTCTTTGTATATGCAACGCCATAGTTTCAAGTAATGATTGCAGATGGAGGAACTATCAATTGCTTGGGAAAATGCAATAAGATTAATATTACTATGGGGGAATATGTAATGAATAGTCCAATGATTGATATACCCATGGTTCGTGCTGATGTTGTACTAGGAATCTAATGGTTACAATCATTAGGAATGGTGGCTTTTAATTTTCAAGANTTCATTGGAAGGAAAAGAAATTGAGTTAAGAGGTATCATAGGGAAACCCGGTAGTGTGATAATCTCTAATGGCATGAAACAATTATTGAAAAAGGGGCATACAGGTGTTATTGCACAACAATGATCACTAGATGTTCAAAAATCTAAGCCATATATTCCTATAGATCTCCAAGGGATCATTGATAAGAATTCCAAAGTATTTGAAGATATTCCCAAAGGTCTTCACCCACTCAAAATCATGATCATTATATTCACCTAATTCGTGGGAGTGTTCCTCCTAATATCAGGCCATACAAATACCCTTATGCCCAGAAGAGTGAAATTCAGTGCATGGTTGAAGAAATGTTAGAGGATGGCATTATTAGACCTAACCAAAGTTCTTACTCTGCACCGGTGGTAATGGTATTCAAGAAAGATGGCTCATGGCATATGTTTCTAGATTATAGAGAGCTCAACAAGATCACTATTAAAGATAAGTTTCCAATTCCCATCATTGATGAATTGTTAGATGAACTACATGCAAAAATCTATTTCACAAAGTTGGATCTTCGTTCAGGGTATCACCAGATTAGAATGAAGGAAGAAGATATCCCAAAAACAACATTCTGAACTCA
>CBVK0100180536.1:0-11191 GCA_900067695.1 Picea abies
ATCATTGTCGCTTCTCCTCATGGGCTTCCATTGTCCCTGTTTTTCCATCGCTGCATGCTCTGAGCTTGTCATGAATGACAAGAACACCTGTTTGTAAACATGCCAACAAGATGTTCATGGCTACTCTCGGAGCTACAAACTTTTCCAAAAATCCATCGGAAGAGAACAAAAGGTAGTTGTTCCACTTCAACCTTTGTTATTGAAGATCATTTCGAACAAAGGGGGATGGATATAATCGGTGAGATCAATGCTTACTCATCCAAACAACATAAGTATATTCTAACTTCCACTAATTATTTTCCACATTGGACAAAAGAAGTACCACTAACCAAATTAAATGACGAAGTGGTAATAAATTTTATTGAACAACACATAATGACTAGGTTTGAAGTACCTAAACATTTTTCATTTAATAATGAAACATATTTGTCATTGCTTAAATTGGTTGAGTTTTCTCTAGAAAAGGAGATCACTTTAAAATATGAAGTCAACTATTACCCTCAGGGAAATGGTCTCACTAAATATACAAATAGGAATATGATTCACATTCTTAAATGAACTATAGTCGATCAATAAAGAAATTGGCATAAGGTGCTACCCAACTCCCTCCAAGAAGTTCAAGGTAAGGACTATTGAAAAAGAAAAGGAAATCCAAACGGAATAAATTTTGAAGTGCATCGCATTGGTACCCAAAACTTGTAAACCTATATTTTGGCTTCTAGAAATAAATTAATTCTTATCTGTGTAGAATTGTTGTGGATTAATTCAAGTCAAACCCAGTAGCGAAACATAGTTTATTAGCAGAAGAGAATTATACTCTTAAAATATATCAAGAAAGAGAGCTAAGGGTCATATCTAAGAATATATATTTTGTTTGTATGGAACTAAAGGGAAACTATTTTAGTAAGGAATTTGTAGTACTCAGGGAATGTAACCTAGGGACTTCTCTCATCTATAATTACTTTAGCAGATATCACTTTCATAGGTTTCACCCTGCATGCCTTTAGAGAAAAAGTGGAATTCCCTATTGGCCCTTGACCAAGTTTTGAAGAATACTTGGTCATATTTGACCACTTTTGGGAATGCGGCAGCTTGCCAAGGAAGGAGCGCAATGAGAAGTGGAAGTAAGGAAGCAAGACCTATTTTTGGGTCCATTTTAGGGTTTTGGGTTGATGTAACAGGAAAGGGATGTCGTCCCATGGGTTTACCCATGCTTAGGCCCATTTTGTAATCTATAAATAGGCAATGTAAATAGAGGAGAATGATAGTAATGTAGACATCTATGTGATGTATAACTGAAAACTTAGTGCTAGTAATTGGATCTGTGTGATCAGATGTATCTTAGAGTGCTCTATGCATGATATCGGAAAGCTAAGTGCAAGTTGTTGTAGTCTTGTGCTGAAGAGAAAGGAGGACGGATCTAGCGAGTTGTGCAGATCTTCTGTCCTGTGCAAAGTAAGGGTCATTGAAGCTTTGTGTTGTAACTACTTGATCGAGATAATATAAAGAAGACTTTTTGGATGTAGCCTGAGGGTGGGGGTGAACCACGGTAACTGTGTGTATAGTTCTTTGTGCTTTGATATAATGTGTTTATCTCTTTCTTGGCTAAGTGCTTGATGTAATTAAGTAGATCTAGTTATGCTCTGTGCCGATGATATATGAATGAACATTAGATCTAATATATAAGATGATTAGTGATTGATCTGTTGAATCTAACCTATAATTATGTGGCTAATTACTGAATCATATTTAGTATTAGTATTCACTACGATGCTCTGTGCTATCTGCGAAGTACTAGATGGGTTAAATATTGATGAAGGATCTATGCTAAGTTCCCTGTAAAAGATATAATCACAGACCAGTGTCCCAACTGAGGTTGCAAACATCTGAATCCTGCAACTACCCCTACCTCTACCTTGGGTGAGAATTCATTTGCTTCGCAGGTGTTGCCGAAAGGGACGGTAGTTAGGGTTTTGTTGGTGTTCTCTTGAGCATTGAACCTTGGGTCTGCCTGTGTGCCAACAAATGGTTTTGTAGTTGGGACCGGAACTATGATTGTTGGGAACAAAAGAATAAAAAGATTTGTGCAAACTAAGTTATGTGCGTAGATTTGTTGCCCTAGTGCACAGTATTCTACTTGACCTACAAAGCTTTGTGCCAAGAAACAAAGGTCATATCTGAAGGGAAAAGGTCAGATATGTAGAAAAGGAGGTCAGATCTGAAGGGAAAAGGTCAGATCTGCAGAAAAGAGGTAAGATTTGTAAGATTTGTGCTATGATAACGGTAAGAATAGTCAAAAGTTCTTAGAATTGGAATCTTTGTGTTTTGTAGAAGTAAGATAAGTGATTTTTTTGTTTCTAAAGAATGGATTTAGGTATGTTTGATAGATTTTGTCCTAGCTTCAAAACTAGGGCATTAATAGATGAAACAAAGTTCGATATGAATAGATATGATAAGTATAGTGATAGATATGTTATACCTATGCATCGAAGGAATGTCTGGACTAACAAGTGGATGCAGGATCCTAGAAAGAGTTTTTTGCGAGCTAGCCACCATGATCCTGGTGCGCAGTACAAAAGGAGTTGGGGAACAGCTAAACGAAAGGGAGGATTAACCCTCTATTATATTTGTAGAAGACTGAGACATCTTGCTAAGGAATGCCCTGGGAAAATACCTAGTTGTCTCTGTTGTAAGGATATGGACCATGAAGTATTGGATTGCCCTAGAATGATTTCTAGACTTGAGAAGTTGAATATGGAGCAAGAAAAACCTGAAGGAGATCAAGAGACCAAGATTATAGCAGAAACCCAGAAAGAATAAAAATACATATTGCTATGGATGAAAGGTACCTTGAATGACCACCGACATGTTAGGATATCAGATATCTTCAAAGAAAAGGAGCAAATCGAAGAAAGAATAGGGGAATTTGACATTGACTATACTCTTGATAAAGAAACACAAGCGAACATTATGCCAGAAAGAACTTGGGAATCTATAAGAAATCCTGCCATGATCCCTTCCCTAGGAGGAACAAGTTTCTTCAAAGGAAAGCTAGTAAACCTATGTGGAAGGCTCACCCAAATACCTATGACTGTCAATGGAACTTCGACAAAGGAAGACTTTGAGATCATTAAATTTGTTGAAGACAATTCCTTGTTTACCATTCTCATAGGAAAACCTTGGATTGATAGAGAACAAGCCAGACGAAAAGAGGAAGAAAAAATTTTGGAGCAGAAGAAGCAAGAGTTACCTATTACACACTTGATTGAAGAACATAAGAGCAGATCATAGATATTTAATATTAGCGACCCCGATGTCAAAGATAATAGAACACTTCAGGATAAGCAGAAGATCGAGTTACCTATTTTTTATACAGAAGAAGTATTATCAAGGAACCCTAGGAAAGACTCTCAACAGTGCGAAGTAACTAAGACCACAGAAGGTAAACATCAGAATGGTAAAATCATTACTGAGACGAAGCTCATGGGGGAGAAGGCTAGGAAGTTAAGAAAGAAAAGGGCTAGTACTATAAGATTACAAGAGGTTCTAGAGGACACTTCGCAGCAAGAAGAATTGCAGAATTGGAGCTTCGTCGAGATATCAGAACAACGACATAGAGTACTTCACCATGACGAAGCAATATAGCCATTAGAACCGATATACCCATTCGACCGCCACTTTGAATGGATTGAAAATCAGTTATGGGTTACTACTAGACTGTTGGATAGAACCAGAATGGATAGAATGGAGTTAATGAAGCCCCCATGTCCATTGCAAGAAGACAGTTGCTGAGATTTCCTACTTAACCCATCATGCCATGCACCGTGAATATTTTTTTCTAACTGAGAATTTGAGCATGAACCCTGAGATTTAATTACCCTGAGATCATTTCCTTACTATTCACTGTAGTCTCTGAATTCCTTTTGCACCCGAGCCAACTATCCCAAGTTTGTATGTCGAATGAGCTCAGTGTTGCTGAGAAATTTTTTGAAGAAGTTCTAATTGATTTAATGACTGAGAGAGTCATGTCAGAATGGAGAATGTCTACAGGTGTACATGCATCATCCTTAGGCACACTACCATCTTCCCCCTCCACTGCTCGAGAAGGACCATCCCAATCACCTTCAGAAAGATGATCTAAGCTCGAAAACAACTTCGCCACTGAGAAGATGATTCCAATAATATTACCTAAATATATTCCACCACTAAGCGGAATAGTGAATCGAGACATTGTACCAAGAGACTTCGAATATGTTGTAGTCACTGCGTACCTCCAGAAAGGGGTGCGCGCAATTCAATTTGACCAGGAGAAGCTCACCGCGTTGAAATTTAGTGATTTTAACCTTGGAGATCGCAAGGTTTATAGTATGGTAGACCCAAACAAGTACTTGTCTATTACAAAAGGAAATAACCCCAAGATTGTACCACAACAATGGACCCATAACCTTGCGCAGTCAACCCTCCTCAACGTAATGACGATTCCACATTTTGGGAGGAATCAAGAAGTAAATGCATGCGTTAGACTGTTGATGTCCTATTACCATAGAAGATACCTATGGTTGGACCGCCACATCACTGTGGATCTAATTCTGATCAATCAGATCACTGGGCTAAGCATGCAGGGCCCTGATCCCCAGTACTTTTACCCTAGAAAGACTGCAGATCAAACTCTCGCTCAATGAATAAAATACACATATGGCGATATGGAGAAAGGAACAAGATGTTACAAGGTAGCCTCCATTGAGAATGCAATAGTGCACTTTGGTTTCCAGATGATCGCAGGAAATTTAGTCCGAAAAAATAGACTTACACAGGTGACTAGATTTGTAGTTGACCTCGTAGGGAAGTACGCGGAGGGACTACAAATGAACTGGGAAAAATACCTTATAAATCAGCTAGCGCTTGACTGTAGACAAGTGCAAGACCAAGGGTATGAGTTCCACTTTAGATGGTTACTCATACTCATCGCTTTCATTGCTTGGGAACTGCTCGAGGGAGCCACTTTTCTGGAGATCTAACCCTTCGAACCACTAGCCGTGAAGTTCTGTACGATGTGGTACTCCAGCGACATGAACAAATAGTGGCATTCCAATTCCATCTTCCATGATTACTACACTCAATTAAAGAATTCCATTCAGTCTACATCGTGCATCACACCTAACACGCTTCATAGGTTTAGACCTTTGATGAAATTCAATGTAGATCGTCACTTCACCTACATCACAATGCATGCAGATGAGCACAAACAACAACTCCAGTCATATTACAAGCTAACAAAAGATGACTTGGAGGAGATTACCAAGGAATGGTCGACATACCTCCTTGTTGTAGTAGACCCCGCAGAGATGTTTGACATAGAGAGCCCTGAGTCTATGTCGGATACACCAGGACCGCACAAGACTAAGAAGGATTTGGAAGTTCAAGATATCCACAACACATCCACGAAGACTGCTTCACTCTCACCTGCGAAGGGAGGTGATGATGAAGAACTAGGGGGCATAGAAGTTGAGAAGAACAAAGGTGAGGTTACTCTGCCTAGAGACATGGAAGATCCCTCCAAGAAAAGGAAGATTACCCCACCCAATCCCTCATCTCGAAAGAAATCTAAGGCCACCCGGACCACGCTTAAAACTATCCTTACCCTGGATGATTTTGACTTCTTAATTACCGCACGGAATGATGTTTCACTAGAGCTCGCAGAAAAGAAAGAAGAAAACCAGGAAGAGATATTCCATCGGATCACGGGAGAACTCAAAGAAGTGCAACATACACTCTGGTCTAGCCAAGCAGTTTCTATGACGCCCTTAACAATGGAAATACCAGGAATAGACAATGAGCCCACTCAATTACGCCAGATCACTGAGAAAGTCAAAGTTCTCCTTCAACAAGCTCAAGAAGACATAACACAAGCCACCCAAGCTTTGGCGCAAGAATAGGGCACACATGGATAAGAAAGGAGGAAGGCATAACAAGAGCAACTTGCCTTACAAGCAAAGTGGGAGGAGAAAAAAGAACAGTTACAATAAAGAAATGACCATTTGCTAACAGAGCAAATTGAAGTACATGAAAGAGTTTACAAAGCACTGTGCTCTGTGATGATCATAGAAGTGATTATGGAAGATCATCTCTCACAACAGGTGACCCAACTGGAATACGTAATCCAACAACTTCAACAGCGCATCACAGATCTGGAGCTCTGCACCGTTCCTGAGACACCCCAAGAGATAAGAGATCTAAGAGAGGCCATTGCTTGAAGCGCAGTCGACGAATTAAAAACCTTGGCTTTGGAATGTAGGGAACTAAGAACTATAAGCGCTTAGACTTATGAAACCCTCATAGAGAATCCATAATTGTATACATTGGAGGCACAACTCCAAGAAGAAAATCAGCATGCATATGTGATACAAGCACAACTAAAGTCCGTGACCCCAGTTGAAAGAATGAAGAGGTTTGCAGAACAACACACAACCCAACAACAAGTACACACACTGTAAAGTAAAGTAATGGAAGTCTCTCAACGACTGCAACCACTCCAAGAGAATGCATGCCAACTTTTCATTAAAATTGAAAGCCAGGGAGATGAACTCGAATAGGGTGTCATCACTCCAGAACAATGCCTGGAAGGACTACTCAATGACACAGTAATCCAGGAATTTACCGAACAAGAGACTTTCGCACTACAGCAGGTCGAAGCAGCTCAAGCCAAGCTTGAGGCATTCAAATCGGAATTGGTAAGACCTAAGTGACTCGGGATGAGTCACAGGTGAGTGTTGGGGGATTATTGGCCCTTGACCACTTTTGGGACTACGACAACTTGCCAAGGAAGGAGCGCAACATGAAGCAGAAAGTAAGGAAGCAAGACCTATTTTTGGGTCCATTTTAGCGTTTTGGGTTGATGTAACGGGAAAGGGATGTTGGCCCGTGGGTTTACCCACGCTTAGGCCCATTTTGTAATCTATAAATAGGTAATGTAAATAGAGGATAATGATAGTAATGTAGACATCTATGTGATGTATAACTGAAATATTAGTGCTAGTAACTGGATCTGTGTGATTGGATGTATCTTAGAGTGCTCTGTGCATGAGATTAGAAAGCTAAGTGAAAATTGTTGTAGTCTTGTGCTGAAGATCAAGGAGGAAGGATCTAGCGAGCTACACAAATATTTTTTCCTATGTGAAGTAAGGGTCATTGAAGCTCTGTGTTGTAACTTCTTGACCGAGATAATATAAAGAAGACTTTGTGGACATAGCCCCAGGGTGGGGGTGAACCATGGTAACTATGTGTATAGTGCTTTATGATTTGATCTGATGTGTTAATCTCTTTCTTAGATAAGTGCTTGATGTGATTAAGTAGATCTAGTTATGCTATGTGATGATGATATATGAATGAAGGCTAGATCTAATATATAAGATGCTTAGTGCTTGATCTGTTGAATCTAACTTATATTTATGTTGCTAAGTACTGAATCATATTTAGTATAAGTATTCACTACGATGCTTTGTGTTATTTGCGAAGTACCAGACAGGTTAAATATTGATGAAGGATCAATGCTAAGTGCACTGTAAAGGATATAATAAAAAATCAGTGTCCCAGCTAAGGTTGCAGACATTTGAGTCCTGCAACCACCCCTGCCTCTACCTCGGGTGAGAATTCATCTGCTTCGATGGTGTTACTGAAAGGGCTGATAGTTAGGGTTTTGTTGGTGCGCTCTTGAGCATTGAACCCTGGGTCTTCCCCTGTGCCAACATCCCCCCATCCACCTTTCTCTCAATATAAGAGAATCAAATTAAAAAGGTAAAGTCTTGGGAAAATGCATTGCTTTTCATGTGGGACATGTAAGTATCTCCATTGGGGCTATGGATGCTTGTTGGAAGCATAATAAGGATTGTGACATTGGGGTGACTTTGTTGGGGCTATGGACACTCACTGGCAGTGGAGAAACACTAGAGAAATGAATAATCAATTTGTATTTTCACAATTACTCGTGTCTCATTTATTTATTTTTATTCTCATGCCTTCCCAGAGCTAATTCCAGTTAAAAATGTTACATTATGGTAATCAATCCATTCTGGGAATGGTCTTGACCTCTCCCTTGTATAAAAAAAACCTACCTTGTCAAAATATACATTTTAAAACACTCTCGGACCTACTATTTCTTTATTGATTCATTCACTGCATTTGCTTCCATTCTCAAAAGTTTTATGTTTAGATACCTCTCTATAGAGATTCATGGCTTCACCGAGTGCATCTCTAGTTTTTGTGTCAGGCATCAACACCTTCCCTTTTTCTTGGATCTTTGCTTGAAAATCCATTTATTTTCCAAGAAAATGGGACCCCTCCTTTTCTCTATGACAACTTCTTAACTTGAAAAGTTTCTTCAACTTTGATCTTTGATTATCTCTCTCTAATCAGGTCACTTTATTTTTTTAGCTTGGTCTGGTTGATTTTTTGTTTTAATACTTAGAAAAATATTTGAGAATCATTCTTTTGGTTATCAGACGAGTTCTTATTAACTCCTCTGGTACATACCGAAGGAGTTCCAATTAGGTCCTCCTATACAACAGAGTAGTTCCATTGAATTTATCTAGTACAGTAGAGGGTTTTCCCCGAAGTCTACCAATACACACAATTGATAACCGAAAAATATAATACTAACTCCCCTAACTCAACCGAAGGATTTCATGTGAACTCCATCAGTTTATCCAGAGGAGTTCCCTCAAACTTCTCTGATGAACCAAGTACATAATTGATAGAATTAATGTTAACTCCTCTGAATCAACTAGAGGCGTTCTTATGAACTCCAAAGGTTGAACTAGAGGAGTTCCCCAAAAAACATCTGACACATAATTAACAAAACCAGTAGACTTCCACTCAATAGCTCTGGTATACACCAGAGGACTTCCCATCATTTCCTCTAAAATGACACAAGTTATTCAAAACATTGCCTCCAATGAAACACGACCGTTAACTTTGAACGAGTTAATTCCATACACCCCAACAACCTTGAATTATGAACTTGGGTTATAAAAGTATGCACCCTTATTTCATTTCGATCAAAGTTTTCATTTGATAAGAAAAACAGGAAATAATCAAGTACCTATTGTTGAGTCATCCCATTGTGCGATGGTTTCCACCTGTGAGCTTAACGCTTGTAAGTGTGTCATAACAATCATCGGTTAAGCCTTAAAACTTGTTAATTTAATGTTATTTTTATTAGGTTTAGGGTTTATAATTGATAGTAGCTACCATGTAGCCCATATTCCATCTCCTTAGTATTGGTCTCGACTATCATATTTAGAACTAGTTTCCCTTCCACCTCAATGTAAACGTTTTCCAATTATTCCTCTAAGGATAAACCCGGTATGCCCTATATTCACACTCCATGCCCATGACTTGCGATGGCTCTATTCTCTTTCCCTACCATTCGAAACAGTGCCCACTTATTCACATACCTTCATCTACCTAGAACTCTCCCTTCATGTTTCCTGGGAAGCACTCAACCACGTTATATTGAACCAAACCCATGAGCATAGTGGGGTGTATCACTGTTGATGCAGACCCCCCTTCTCTTCTAAGGGTTGTGCAACCTCCTGGTCTAGGATCGATCAATAAAATGAGTCTGATTGACTCTTTTTCCCCTCAAGAACCTCAAATCCACTTAACATGCCTTCTTTCTCTTAAAGCGCAGGTTATATGGAACTCGTGGTTTTCTCCTTAACACCTTTTAAAACCTTCATGTAAATAGGTGCTAGTTCTCTTGGTTAAGCCCCTCTCTTCACGTGACCAAGGCGGTGACCAATCGCCTAATTAAAAGGTGTGTCACAACTTTTCATATTGCTTCATTGCGTGTGAGTCACTTCGACTTTCTCGACCTCAAAAATCCCAATAGGAGCCTAGCACATGCTTTCCCCTATATTCTCCTTTACCGATGTGACCTTCACTATGTCCGTGGCCCAATCTTTCAAGCATTTCACGATTTCTCTTTTCGCGACTTCACGTCTTGTGAAGTTTTCTTTCTTGTACTTCCAAACCTCGAACTTGTGAGTTCCTCTTGTTAGATAATCCCCACGATCCAATGAATCAGATCTCCTTTTTGCATATCGATACATCACGGTTGGAGAATTTGGAGGACCACTCACCTCCCTTCTCCCGATATCCAAAATCCTGATATATCCTTCCCTTGAAATGAATCAATGGTCCACACTCTCCTCAATCCGACGGCACAAATCTAATCGTGAACTCAGATTTCATGAGTTCCCAGAACTCTTACTTCTAATTTCCCAAGTTGCAAACTCCCAACAAGACCAGATCTATGGTTCAACTCCCTCCTTTGATCAATGTTTGTGATCAAATCACAATTTTGTGATTCACGAGTTCTTATAACTCTGCCTTTGACTTCTATGAGTCATGAGTTGGTGAAATGTTTATCTCTCACCATGTGTCCCCCTTGACGATGGATGGTTCCGATGATTTCAGAACTTCATAAGTCTGATTCTCTTGTACACTTTCAAAGCTTTAATTTTAGTGCACTTTACCTTGATCAGACGGTTAGGATCCTTAGGTGCGCAAATCGGAAAATTGAGATACTTCCTTTGCACTCTTATCGAATGACTGAGATATTTTATCTGGCGCTCAGATTGAATAGTTGAGATATTTTCCTTTGCACTCACTCCTCATTGTCTGAATGTTGATCGAATGGTCCAGATCTTTTCCCCTGAGCTTACACTTTCTGCTAACTTAGAAGATTTTTGAAAGATGTAAAGGTTTTGACATTTATCCTTCCTGCGAGTCCATTTCTTGGGTCTCATTCACACTTCTTGGAAATTTATGCCCCTCCTGAGCTTGATATCCTAAAATATTTCGACCTCCCAAGCACTTCTTTCTTTTCCGTGAAATTCATCAAACTCAGATCCAAAGATTCTTGAAAACAATTCTTCCCTGCCTTCTTGGCAATCCTATGTTCTTGTCCTTCGAATTGTTTATGGAGTCACTTTGACTCTTCGTTGAATTCCAGACCTGTTCACTCTTTCCAAAAAATCTTTACACAATATTTGAGTTCTTGCGACGACTGTGCACACCTTGCGGTAGTTTCTTTATACTTCCTGCAAAGAAACCTTATGTTTTTCCTCTTGAGATTACGAGTCGAGACATACTCATTCAATGCACTCCTTGAGGATTGTGTGCACACCTT
>CBVK0100180579.1:3907-16786 GCA_900067695.1 Picea abies
TAAATTTTTCCTTGGTGCAAAATGCATGCCAGGCTACACTAAAATGCACACCCAGATCTCAAAACTCATTCAATTTAAGTGATTCAAATTATAAATGATTTGTTAAGTTATTTTACATAAGCCTATATACTTATTTGTGCATTTGCAGCCATACAAGAATCTGTTGTACAAAAATAGCCAAGAGATGCCTAGTAAAACCATAGAATTGCACAACTTGTTTGTAAAACGTAAGCCAAGGTTGTATTATACCTTAGATATGAGTTGTGTAAGTTGTTGGGAGTGTGGTTTATCGTATTAGACATGTTCATGTTGTTAATTTTGCAATTTTAAGTTTAAAAATGGTTGTTGTGAAAAAGAGACAAAGTCTGTCTTTTAATTTGGAAGGTCAAAACTGTACTAAGTGACGAAATTAAAATGCATGCCCAAACTTTCTTGTAACTCCAAAAAATGTTTTATAAGTTCTAATATTGATTTAGATATATGGTAAATTTACATATTTCATTTAAAGTTCGATTTAATAACATGAGAGGTTGCTTTCATGCACCTAGGTTTGGTATTTTATGAAACTTTGAAAGGAAAATTGCCTTAGAGTAAAGTGCACGTCCTATTTTCAATTTTGACCCAAATTGAGTGGTTCAACTTGCATAAGGTGTAGTTGTGATTTTACACTTGTGTATAACCTTATATTGACATTTTCAGACAAAATTCTACTTGATGTGCATAAAGGCTAAAAATTGCTTTGTAAAACCAAAGGGCCAAATTGTTAAAGTTGACTATACAAAACTGCATGTCCAAAGTTGGATAAGCCTCTACAATTTAATACTGAAGTTGTAAATTAATTATCACAATATTTATAGCATGTTTGTACAATTAGGAGTGCATTTTCACTCCAAAAAGGATGATTTTCATGGACAAAGATTCACAGCCTTTTGATGAATCACAGGATGGTAGGTTATGAGAGAAATCAATGTCAATGGCTTCTAACCAATCAATAATACATAGAAAATGACATAAAACTTAACAACACATTATTAACCCATATAAGAAAATATTTTAAAGAAAATAAATTATAGAGAATATAGACATTGTTTACCTCCAAATTGATTGATTCAAGTTGGAGAGTGTGTAAATTATGTTTTTACATCCACATATACCTTTGTTTGTGCATTTAGAGAAATAAAACCCTTTTTTGTGCAATAAAACCAAAAATTGTCTTAAAGAATGAAGAGGTCAATATTAGAAAATATATCACAAGTTACGGGGTTATAGAAAAGTTGTAAATATATCTGTACCTTTTTTATGCTATTGGAAACTTAAAACCATTTGTTGTTAAAAAATACAAAAAAAATTGTCATGTAGAACAAAGAGGATAAATTTATGTTGGTGTAATTTTTTCCTTGGTGTAAAATACACTCTAGGCTACACTAAAATGCATGCCCAGGTCTCAAAACTCATTCACTTTGAGTGGTTCAAATTCTAAATTATTAGTTAAGTCATTTTACATAAGCCTATATACTTAGTTTTTCATTTGTAGTCATAAAATACTTTGTTGTGCAAAAATAAGCAAGATACGCCTAGTAAAACCCTAGAGATGCACAACCTGTTTGTAAAAAGTAAGCCAAGGTTGTATTATACCTTAGATTTGAGTTGTGCAAGTTGTTGGGGGTGTGGTTTATCATATTATGCCTATTCATGTTGTTAATTTTTCAATTGCAAGTTTAAAATTTTTTTTGGGCAAAAGAGCCAAAGTTTGCCTTTTAATTTGAAATGTCGAAATTGTACTAAGTGACCAAATTAAAATGCACACCCAAACTTCCCTATAGCTCCATAAATTGTTTTATTAGTTTTATGGGGTTATATATATGGTAAATTTACCTATGTTATCTAAAGTGCAATTGAAAAACATGAGAGGTTTCTTTAATGCACCTAGATTTGAGATTTTATGTAAATTTGAAGGCAAAATAGCCTTAGAGTAAAATGCATGCCTTAGTCTCAATTTTGACCCAAATTGAATGGTTCAACTTGTAGAAGGTGTAGTTTGTTATTTTACACATTTCTATAGTCTTATATTGGCATTTGGTGAAGGTAAAAATACACATTTTGGTTTGGGGTTACATGCATGAACTAATATGTATTGTTACATATACAACTCTGAAATGCTTTATAGTGATAGATGATAGGTTAATGAATGCACAAGTGAAATATTGTGGTTGTGGATTGTCGTTGTACATGAACATACCCAATATGGTATTTATACAAGAAGTCTTGTGTAATAGGGTTTAAGACTAGGTTTCATATAATTTGTTGTTGCTAAAGGTAAATAAACTACTTATAATTTTTGTTGTTCCAATAAGGACCAACCACTTTAATATTGGGTAGGGAAAAACACACAAAATTAGTACAGACTTAAGCCAATTGCCACTTTAGTATGGAAATCTTGAAAGTCCATGTTTAATGAAAATTAAAAATTTTGACCTCATTTCTTGAGGTTTCTGATATCTATTTCCCATTTGAAAATTATCATTGAATCTGAAATATTAGATATAGTAGAATATATTTCACTTTTGCAAAACCAAAATCACTAGGTAGCTCAAGGAAACGAACATTGAAATAATGCACTTTGTTGGTGGGTTTTGGTCACAAGGGTGGATAAACTCTCCTTAAGCTTAATAGTTGTGGGTTGAGGCCTCATGAAAAATGGTGATGGATTTAAACAAAACCCTAGCTCTATTTACATATATCAAATCCTACTTTAGATAAGATATACAAATCCAAAGCATGAAATGAAATCGACCTAACATGAACACTAATATTTAAAAGAAATCATATTCTCCATTACCACAATAGGAAGGAAAATAATAAACAATTGTAGATTAGTGAAGTTGAATGGACTCCAAATATACTTCTTGGAATGGGTTCTTTGATTCCTTGGTATGATTTTGACTCCCTCCTTCATGGATAAATAAGGTACATATGCTAGAAAATGCAATCAAGAGGAAGAGTTCCTCAAGACTCTGGTGACATTCTGGTAGCATAACCTTACTTATGGGGATGGATTGATGTAGTGACCTCAAGTGATTTATTTGTAGTTGTATAGTGGATAAAAATCTTCACATGATATTATTTATAGTGTGGTAAAGTGCTTTATTTATAGTTGTATTGTTGTATTGTGGAGGAAATTGGGAAAATGTTGCATTTGTAGCTTAAGTATGTATTGTAATTTGCATGCACAATTATTGTTTTGCAAGCCATATGCAATATACTTGATACATATAGGTTTCATATTTAGAACAACAAAGATAAATCTATGCAATTACCATTGTTATATTTACATGTCAAGTACATGAAACTACTTATGTTTTACTCAATCATCTTGCAAACAAGATGAGAATGTTGGTGTATAATTGTATAAATCAACCTCAAGTAACTTTTAAAGTATTATAGACTTTGATATGTAACTATACACACTCATACATGTTTATAACCACAAACCACTATGCATTTCAACCCTTTACCAGATTTCAATTTCAAGCAGCAGTGAGCTATTTTATCAATTAGCATGTATTTTTAACCTTTGTAATTTTCTTTTCAGTAATAAAAATATGATTTTTTCAAAGAAAAAATTATTAATTAACAAAATTTGTTGACATCCATTTTCATTAATCTTCATCCATTTTCATTCATCAACATCCATTTTCATTCATCTTCCTATGAAAACCATTAATATGGGCTAAGGAAGAATGATTTAGGGTTTAGGCCTTCATAACACTGCAAAACATGTCAAGGGCGTGCATTTTTATAATGAAGACGTGCACTTGTCATTAACAAGGTGGGAATATTCCTCCTTGCTATGTAAACATGCAATCCAATGCACTAAGTGTGCATTTTCAACTTGAGGCGTGTATTTTCCTCAATACCATGTTTTCATGTAATTTCATAAGGTCAACATACAATTACTTTATTTTTAAATTTATGAATACTTTGAAATTTCTTTATGAAAATTGCTTTACAAAAAGAAAAAACACATATTATATATATATGCTCCTTAAAAAGACGGGGAAATCTGAATTCCAAGTTTTTAAATTTATGAGTACTTTGAACTTTCTTTATGATTTTTTTTTTACAAAAAGATAAAACACTATATATATATATATACTCTTAAAAAGACAGGAAAATAAGAAATCTGAGACACATAGTTGTACAAACATAAGTATGTATTTATATTCAAAGGAATTTAATACATTGTATATATATGTCACCCCAAAATTTTCAAGAAAAACAATTTTTTTATTAATCCACATCAGTAGGAATTACAACATCTATAGAAGGACTTGAGGAGGAAAGGATAGGAGGATCAATATATATTTCCATCTCAGCTTGACAACGAAGAGGAAATTTAGTTATATGAATGTCTTGTTTAATTTCAAAAATATATTTCATAATTTTGTTGAGTTTTAATTCAACCATGCTCTGAGAATCCACTCTCGGTCCTTAAACATAACTTTCACATTCTATAGGTTGAGCATTTACATTGGTATCCTTTGTATTTAAAGGCATGCAACATTCATTCCCAGTCAGAAGCTTGTGACCACATAATCTACATATTTTAGATCTCAACTATGGAGATCTATAAGCACAACAAGCGGGAAAAGCCTAGAAAGAAGAAGAAACACTCCTTTGATTCTCTTCGACATTAAAAAAATAATAATCGAATCCATATTTTTATCTTCCATAACATTATCCTCATTGTCTACAAGAATGTTTTCTTTAAATTCTCCTCTTCCTAATGATCTGGGCCTGCTACGTCCATCAACATTGTATAATCATCAACCATTCTTAAAACTTGCTTACCGATCAAACTGAATAATCAAATTGTATGGAAACCTATTTTCCAAGTCCTGAATATATAGATATTTTCATGTCAAATTCATATTAATTAACAAATCATCTCAAAATATGAAGAGGTACATATTTTCATCAGCTTATAATCATGAGTACACTTCACATTATTTTGTTTTACTAATTAGGCTATGATTGCAAAATATTTTTGAAGAATTATGATTTATTAGGATTGATTGGTAAGTGATGGAATAGGTATCACACATACTACAGTATTTCCCACATGTCTAGGTTGGTATATTATTTGACTCCAAGTCCAATGGAAAAGGCACAATATCTACGATTAAAAAGAGGGATGATCAATGATCTAAATTATTTCGAAGGATAAACTGATTGGGGGTTAGCGGAGCATAAAAATTCGATACCACCAAACCACTTGCTATAAACATGGCAATCCCTCATTGAAATTAAAATTTTTAAAAGTTTTGGAAACTGCCATACAAAGCTCTGATACCACCCTAGTATTTGGCCCACTAACCTTGTTAGTTAGTAGTTGGGAGCATTTAACCTAACCTCCCAATCTAGTTAGGTGGTCATATTTCTTTAGTCTATGTAATCATGATCAAATCACATATGTAATTTAACTTTCTCCTTGGTAGTATATGTCATTGGAGGATATATAAATTCAATTCCAACTATGTTTTTTAGTAAACCAATTATGTGACTAGGTGAAAGGGCCATACCCATGAGTTGGACAATCTCGACTCCCACCTAGTATGATCCTTTCAATCCTTTGAATGACCCACACTCAAAGATTGATAATGTACATTCTCCCTTTGTAGTAACATATCCTTTTCCTCCTCCTCAGGGAAAAAATAATATGGCCTCTTCCACCATAAAATTCCATCAACATTGAAAAAATATATAATCCCTTAGCTTCCTCAAATAATCCTTTGGATAATATCTACCTTGGTTCTTGTATTGACTATATATCTAGTCCCAATTGTTCCATTAGAATTCTAATAGACTCCATCCCAATTGGAAATTATCATTGTCTCGAACCCTCCCTCTAGAACCACCTCCTACACTTGAATAGGATATCCTATAAAATGATTCCATTTCAAAAACCAATCATATATTTTATTCATTTCCCCCATCATTACCTCTTACACTTCAAGATAATAAGTTGGATTCCATGTTGGGAACCAATAATATCTCCAATTATTCCCAACCATCACTCACTCTTACACTTGAGAATGACACATTGGACCACTTTTTTGAATAAGAGAACACATATTATGTATCAAAATGGATGTTCTTCGACAATATTCCTTTGGTAATATGTTCGACTCATCTCAACCAACAACACATTTCTCACTTGGAAGGGACAACATGGGACACCCTTCCAAATTGAATACCATTAATGTTACTACATTGAAAAGATTATCAAATAATTGAAGGTTATAAATAATTTCATGGAATTGATAAATTACAAAGAACATTGTAATATATTAATTAGATAAAAATTACTTTGAGGAGGCAAGACCCTAGACTAGATTTTATGGTACCTTTGGATTATTTCCATGGCCATCATTCACAGAATAAGATATATCCTTGAACTAGAATATATGAATTAAAAAATCCATTTAAAGTGTCTCATATGAACCTTTGGCTAGCTAAGTATACCTTATTCTCATCCCCATTGAACATTTATGCACTATCTCTTCTTTCCCCTTCACCCAAATTATGTGCCAAAGCCTTTTTATGATGGGTTGCTCCAATGTAGGAACTATTTGTATTTTGGCATCCATTCTAATTTTTTCCATTGGAATATGAGACCTTCCTATTTAAGATTGTATTTTGAACCATATTCTCATGTTTCATATATTTGTATCTATTCCCATAAGGACTCCACCAATTTATTGAAAAATTTATTTCCATGCATTGTGTTTTGTTGGTCACCCCTCTTTGCTTGTTTATTCTTTAATTGGTTTTCTCTTTATACTATTGGTATTTTTCATGTCACATGCATGAAAACCATCACCATTAGAAGAGGAACATGATCAAGTCCTCTTGATGTTACCACCCATTTTCTTCACTAACTTATTTTTCCACCATGTCCCATATATGAAAAATTACTTGCGTTAACACACATTCCTTTTTTATTCAATAAAATATACTTTCTAATATTTTCATTCTTTCCACAAAATATGAAAAGCAAATAAATATAAAACTAATAAAAAAGAAGAGGGGGCAAGATGGAAACAATTTCCATTCAAATTCTTGAGAGTGGGAAGTTTTTAGTGTCTCCCTTGACCAAACCATTATATAGGTCAACCACTTATTTCCATCCACCTAATCATTATGGTATTTCATTTCTGTCAAGAATAAGGCTTCCCGTCACATGTAGACATGAAGGAGACGAGGATGTAGATGCTACATTGTACATGTGAGCCTCCTAGCCATAAAAGAAAGAGTGATTGAGGGGTGATGCATTTATCTTGAATCCTCCCTAAACAAGAATTAAGGGTTGGGGAAATTATCTCAAATCCTAGTTGAGGGCCGATTGAGGGGAATTCTCTAAAATTGAAGGATTCTCCACCAATTTAAGAAGGAATTTATACCACCTTGAATCTCGTCTGTCATGCATGAAAGGGATATGTGGTATATGGGTGGGAAGGATAAAGAAACTGACTAGAAGTATAGTGTAAATTTCAAGCTACATTGATTGAATAAGGTGTTGAGGTATGTTGGGACATGCATTTTGGGACAAGTTTTGGGGATTGCGCACAATGCACACAAAGGAATGAAAGGCAGTTAGCACATTTTCAGAGGTCAGCGCGTGCGAAAGAAGGAAGTTAGTTAAGAATACATTAGGCATTTTGGTCCTTTGTAATAGGATAAGCCCTAATGTAAATGTATAAATATTTAAGGGTTTTTGGGTTAGAGTCAGTCATGAGCTTATGAGTGGAGAGCTAAGTGTGCATTGTATGCACAAAAAACTAGGGTATTTTGGGGTATTATTGAGATATCATGTATGAACGCAGTGCACACTGTTTGTAAGAGATGATTTTGAATAATAATATAAGAATCCGATCGTTGTGGACATAGACCATCTTGGCTGAACCACATTAAATATGGTGTCTATGTGTTATTCTATGATGCTTTTGTTTGTTTTGTGTATTGCACACATATGATTTACTTTTGTTATTATGCATCTGTTATATTTTTTTGTACACATGGTATAAGATATAATTAATGAATGTTAAGTATAATGGTTAGAATTAATGTTTCATATTCCTCCATGACTACAGAAACCTAGTTCCTGCAGTCCCCATAGGCACCTCAGGTGAGGCTTCACCTACTTACATGTGATGCCGAAAGGGACGATATTTGAGGGTTTTGTTGGTGAAATAATGTTGAACCCTGGGTCTTCCCATTGTTCGCCAACAAATGGTTCCATTATCGGGACTGAGATATGTGACTGAGGGGAATGTGGAGGTCGAATAAGGAAGATATTGGACAATGGTTAGAGGTGAAAGAGCATGAGTTTTCTAGAAGTCAGAATAAGAACCCACAGATCAGCTTGGAGAAATGGTTACAAAGGTATGTTTTTACAAATTTACATGAGATTTTCTTTGTTTATTTCCTAAATGTTTTGGATGAGTGGATACAGAGGTTAGATAAAAAGAACAGAACATTCCACACTGTTTTTCCAAGGAGTTGGACCCCTGAGTTGATCCAGGAAGTGAATACTGTAAGTAATCAGATCTCACGCTTAGTTGATTTTTGGTTGGATAGTGTATTGGGGCATTATATTACCGAGTTTGTTATATATTGTACTCAGTCATACAGTGCTGATGAGAGAGAGTTATTTAAAGGTCCACGTGGAGATACTTGAAATAATTGTCAACTTGGATCAAGATGTTGATGCGTGATAAGGGGGTTATGAAGATGGAATTTGATTTCCCTATTAGTTAAGCGCCTTCGTGCACATAGGGGGACTAGGGGATGGCCATGGGAATGGATGGATAGAGGAGTCCGAGAGAAGAAGTATGTGCAACAAACGAAGAGATTAGAGTATTGCACAGTGGAAAAATATTTTGGTATGGTAGGAAGAGGATTGTGGCTGATAGAGAAGAGAAACACCGTGAGGTTGAGGAAAGAGATACCTACATAGTGCTCCATATCAAAGAAATATCACGCACATAAATTCATCTCATTCCAATAGAACATGATCTGTTACATCTTACTCAGGTCAGAATCTACGTCGAACCCACGACCCCGTGTACGTCTTCGAGAACTGGGGTAAGATATGAAACTTTGTCAATTGTAGTCAGTGAAGGAAGCAAAGATAGAAATAAAGGTAGTTGGAGCAGTGGAAGTAGTACGATAATCCAACTACAGGTAGTGTCACCAAGGAAGAATATTTTGTAGTACACGATGGTAGGACTAGACCCCACTTTGAGAATGTCGGTCTTCCATGGAGCAGGTTTAGAATATCCAGAATAACATTTGTTTGTTTGTGAAGAAATATGGAATGTGAAGAATGTCTAGGATGATGATGCAAATATTATGCAGTTGGCAACGACATTTAGAGAGTGCACATTACTTTGGTTTATGAAGTATCAGTCCACTGTACCTACGGGACAAGATAGAACATTGGCAGACATCAGGAAATCCTTGTTAAAAGAATTCCAGAAGACGAAGTGTGAGTCACAGTGTATTACAGAGCTGAAAGAGATCAAGCAATTATTAAATGAATCAATATGGGATTTTGATAAGAGATTCAAGATATTGATGGATTAGTTGAAATTACATATTCTAGATGAGCAACATAGGGAATGGTTCATTGTAGGATTGTTTCCACATATACAATTCCCTTTGACGCTACAAAAGATTACGAAGTAGTCATAAGCCTTAGAAATCACTTATGAATTTGGAAGAATCCTCTGTAGGAGAGAATGGTGCATGGATGGATTAGGTTCAGTTGCAGTTAGAAGCACCGACTATCAAGTTGCAAGAGCTTACTAAAGGGAAGGAAAATCACGAAGAAGTCTAGTGTGTTACATGAAGAACAAAAGGTCATCATAAGAATGAGTGTCTAACTTTTCAACAGTATTTGGCTATAGAAGCTCCATAGGAGTGGTATGGTGTGAGATATGTTAAACAATGGGTCATCACCCTACTACTTTTCCTTTGATTCAGAAGTATCAGAGCACTTCTAGAAATTTATTTTGTAATTTTTGTAAGTCCGTGGGACATGACGAGAAGGATTGTCGTGCACTAGATCTAATGGGGGAACACACCGCTGATGCATACAAAGTTCAAGGGGAAGAAGGAAAATATGGATGGGTACCACAGTATAACACTGCAAGAGGCTATAATCAAGGAGGAAGAGGAGGATTAAGAGGTAATGAAAGAGGAGGATTCGATAGAGGAAGATGATCGATTATCTGTTATAACTGTTACTAGCCTAGGCATTTAGTGCAAGATTGTCCGAATCCTTGCACCACATGTACATATTGTAGATAGTTGGATCATGCAATGGAAGACTATCCACAAATGATTACGAAGTGGAAAGAGAAAAGGAACCATAACATCTAGATGATAGCAGTAGAAGAGCTCGATGATCAACCAAGGGTAGCAACAATTACACACAGAGGATAAAAAACATGAGTTGATGCGATAGATCAAGGAATTCACCAGTGTGTCAGGAAAGTGACATAACCTCCTCCAATGTTTGAACTCAGAAAAAAGAGAGACACATATAAAAGAAAGGAAGGATTTTTCAAGAACAAAATGGATAACATTGACTTAGATTACGCCACCTTTGTATGATAGAACACCTATGTATGACATGCCTCCAGTCTATGATCACTCAGAAAGGAAAGTTGAAAAGGTAAGTACTTTGAAAAGTTTCATAAAGAGTTGTTTATAACTAATGAAGGATGAAACTGCATTAAGCATGCTATGTGGGATGATAGACCAATACACACAAGATAAAGAAGCAGTCGTCACACAATGATCATTTAACCAGGTACATTGTAAGAAAAGGATGAACAAGGAATTCTGACTTAGTGCGCATATAGGAGGCTATGATATGGATAATATCATTTTGGATCTGGGATATGATGTAAATGCCATTTTGAATTAGACCTAGGAGACGATGGGTAAGACAAAGTTGATCTAGTCACATGTTCAGTTGAGGCTAGAAAATCAACACAAGATTGCTCCGATTAGCAGATTGACAAGGGTGAATGTTAACATCGATGGAGTGTGAAACACAATATATTTTGAAGTAATTGAGATAGTACATGGTAGTAAACCTTATCCAACATTGCTTGGAATCGATCATAAGTTTTATAACGAGACCATCATTGATTTGAATAAAAGACAGATGCTTTTTGAAGTAGGAGACTTGAAAGTTACTACGCCATTGGATCCAACAGAAGGAAGACGATATGTGGAACTGGAAAAGGGAAAATAGCTTGATAACCTTTACAATATGACTGTGTGGATGGGTTACTATGTTAATCCTACGGTTGATGGTTCACTCAATTGGAGAAGTATCATTTCTTGCATGTCATATTCAAAAGAAGCCCTGGAACATTGGCAACATATATTGCATGAAGTATCTGCAAAGAGATGTGCTTGGATTACCCACTCATTGCGCTAGATTGGAGTTGAGGTATGTGATCCCTTGAAGTATGATGGACTAATAGATATAGATCCTTTTGTAAAATAATTTGAATTAAAGATACCAGATCAACATAGATTGCTAGCTTTAGATGTCACGCTGAAAGAGACCCCTGTAAGATGGTGGGTTGCGCATAAGGAGAAAATAGATAGTTGGAAGCAATGTAGAAGGCTATTACAGGTCAGGTTCGGAAAAAATTATATTGCACAAAAGTATACCAGGTTTATTTTTCCTACATTACATGTTACACAATGCAATGTGACATGGAGATCAATACCTAAGCAGGAATGGAAACACTTGTTTGCACACACTCTAGACACGACCCCAAAGAACTGGTATTTAGAACTGGAAGGATGCAGGGGAACAACAGACTTGGAAGAATTAACTCGTAACTTCAAGGCAACTTTCAGTTTCGAAGATGATGATCCTTTGACAGATACAACTCTACATATTATCAAAGATAATATTTTTACATTAGAAGACTTGATAGAACTAGTACCCTTATGTAGTGCACATAGATGTTCTGCGAATGTTGAAGAGGTTTTGGAATGCTATAATGTTGTTGAAGAATACCAGGAAGATGAAGACCCGAGAAATTTGCAAGTACCAAAAACAAAAGGAGAGCATGTAGTAGAGGGACATGAGCTTGAATTTGATGTGTATGCAAAGCCATTGAAAACGTGCAAGGTGAACATTGGTACAAAGTATATGCCCAAGTTTACAAACATTGGAGATTATTGGAATGAATAAATTGTTGAGAAGATTGTTGATTTACTGCGTGAATACTAGGACCTCTTTCCAACCATATTTTTAGAAATGAAATGGATTGCTGGGGAGCTAGGGGAGATGAAGATTCCTTTGAAACCAAATGCTAGGCCAGTAAATCAGGAACCATATCTATTGAACCCAATGTATAAGCATAAAGTGAAAGCAGAGATAGACATGATTCTGGAAGCAAGAATTATTGAACCTGTCATAGAGTCATAATGGATTAGTCCGATGGTAGTTTAAGACAAAAAAATAGGGGGAATCAAAATTTTCATGGATCTAAGGAAATTGAATGATGCTTGTTTACATGACCCGTTTCCGACCCCATTTATAGATGAAGTTTTGGAGAATGTAGGAGGAAAATAAGCTTACTCATTCACCGATGGATTCTCCAAGTATTATCAGATTAAGGTTACGCGGGAAGATATATACAAGAAAACATTTGTGATGGAATGGGGATGTTACCAGTGTACAATCATTCCTTTTGGATTGAAGAATGCACCAACAATATTTTCTTGAGTTGTTGTAGTATCTTTTAAAGAGTTTATTCATAAGTTGCTAGAAGTATACTT
>CBVK0100180624.1:0-10678 GCA_900067695.1 Picea abies
ATGCTTCTACATTGGGTGAGACTTCACTTGCTTCACAGGTGTTGCAGGAAGGGTCGGTAGTCGGGGTTTTGTTGGTACGTTGTTAAGCATTGAACCCTAGGTCTGCCCCTGTGCCAAAACAGAGCTGATTGTACATTAGGTCAGAAATTTATATCAAGAAAAACATCCCAGGATGAGGAATTACAGGTTTGAGGTATGGGATCTTATTGAAAATTTCTTCCTAGCTTTCAACATATACTTTTTTCCTAGGGAAGGGAATACATTGGCTGATTCCCTATTTGTTTCTGATAGTAACTTTAAAGTCCCACTACCTCCCAAGCTTAAGTATGATGTTGAGGTAAAGTATAGGCCTTCTATACTTGACAATGTCAAACATTGGAAGGTTTTTGAAGATGATCTTGAAATAAAAATCAAACATTGGAAGGTTTTTGAAGATGATCTTGAAATAAAAATATTTCTGAAAATAGTAGAGGAATTTCCTCCTCTTCACATTGATCAAAAACCAGATGATGAAAATAATCCTTACACTGCTAAATTCCTAAACAAGATTTCAGACCAAAATATTGTCCAGTTGCCTAGAAATCATATTCCAAAGGGATTGGTTCCTTTGGAGAGATTATTTGATAGTAATTATGTGGTTGTGAAAGTGAGAGGTTCAAATGAAGATGTTGATCTTAAAGAGTGCAATCTAGGTATTGATGAAGATCCCATGTATGTCAAGCTGTCTAGTAGTCTGTTGAGCTGACTATGTCAAACTGTTAAAGGATTTTTCTAATGTCTTTTCTTGGAAGTATGATGATTTGAAAAATTATGATAAAAACATTACTGAGCATAAAATACCTTTGAAGGATGATACCAAACCATTTATACATAAACTAAGGAATATCAATCCTATGTTGTTGCCCATCATGGAGAAGGGGGTCAAAAAATTGCTTGATGCTCAAATAATCATACCTTTGAGGTATTCTGAGTGGATAGCTAATATTGTCCCCGTTAGGAAAATAATAGAGAAATTAGACTTTGTGTTGATTTCATAAATTTAAACAGGTGTTCTAGGAAAGATAATTACCCCTTGCCTAAGATGGAGTATATTTTTCAAAGGGTGGCAGGCTCAACAAGGATTGCCTACAATCATATTTTTATTTTACCTGAAGACAGGGAGAAGATAACATTCACCACTCCTTGGGGTACATTCATGTATACCAAGATGCCCTTTGGTCTCATGAATGCAGGGGAAACCTTCTAGCATGCAATGGATATTGATTTTATTGGAGAAAAGGATAAGTTTGTGATGATCTACTTGGATGATGCCACAATGTTTTCAAAATTTGATCAAGAGAATTATCAACATTTGGAGAAGGTGTTCCTAAAATGCATAAAATATGGACTGTCACTTAATCCAAACAAGTCCCTTTTTTTTTCTGAAGGAAGGTAAGTTTTTGGGACATATTGTCTCGGCTAAAGGGGTAAAAATTGACCCAAGTAGATTAGAGGCCATAAATACTATGTCTCTCCCTAGGTCCAAGAAAGAGATTCAGTCCTTCCTGGGTATGATAAAATTCTTGAGATGATTCATTTCCAATTTTGTTGAGTTAGTTAAATTTATCACATCCATGTTGAGAAAGGGAAATGAGGTAAAATGGACACTTGAAGCTAGGAATTATTTTGATCAAATTAAAAAAACACTGACTGAGGCACTTGTTCTTATCATCCTTGATTATTCAAATGAATTTATGATATTTTCTTTTACCTCAAATGATACATTAGTTGATGTCCTACTTCATAAAAACTCAGATGGAATGGAGTAGCCTATTTTTTTTTAGTAGATCTTTGAGAGATGTTGAAGTCAGATATGACATCATGGATAAGAAAGCTTATGCTTTGGTCAACACCCTCAAATATTTCAGAGTATATGTTCTGCATTCCATAATTATTACTTATGTCCCATCAAGATCTATTAAAGAAATTATAATTCAACCTGGCATAGATGGAAAGAGGAGTAAGTGGATTGCCAAAATTCTAGAGTTTGATATTGATATGAAACTTACCAAGCTGGTGAAAGGACAAGGTTTATCTAGATTGTTAGTTGAATTAAATTGTAAGGCACTTGGGGTTAATTTCATGAATGAAGATTTTGTATATCAACAGACTGATATTACTAGCAACAACTCACATATCAACCCAAAATTGACAAAGTGTAGTTGGTACAAGGACCTCATCCATTTATTATAGACATTACAGCGTGCTACTAGACTTGAGAAGACTAAGGTGAGGGATTTAAAGCTCAAAGCAATCATATATTGAATTGTTGATCATGTTCTATATTGGAAGGATCCTATAGGGGTTCTTTTGAGATGCTTCCATACAGAATAGGCAAAGAAAACCATGACTGATTTTCATGATAGCCTATGTGGAGGTCACCATTTTTGGAGGACTACAACATATAAAATACTCAAAGTTGGGTACTTATGTCCTATTTTGTTCATTGATGTGTGTGAAAAGATCAGGGCATGTGATAAATGTCATAAATTCTCAGGCAAGAAATAGATAAAATATTTTCCTTTGAAGCCCATAGTGGTATCTGGTCCTTTCCAACAATGGGGATTATATTTTATTGGATAAATACATCCAACTTCAAGTGGTCAGCATCGTTGGATCCTGACTGCCACTGATTATTTCACCAAGTGGATAGAAGCCATTCCCACAAGAAATGAAACACATAAAGTAGTGATTGGCTTCCTGGAAGACATTTTGTCAAGGTTTGGTTGTCCTAACAAGATTGTTAGAGATAATGATACAATTTTTAAAGTTGGGCCTCTGGTAAAGTTTTGTGAAAATTTTGGGATTCAACTTATTCACTCTACTCCATACTACCCTCAAGGTAATGGCTTAGCAGAATCCTTCAACAAGAGCCTAGTAAATATCATCATAAATATGCTCGAGGATAACAAACATTCTTGGGATTCAAAGCTGAATTTTCCTCTATGGGAAGATAGAGTAACTACCAAGACATCAATTGACACTACTCCATTTTAGATGGTCTATGGAACTGAAGTTGTTTTTCCTACTCAACTAGCCTTACTTGTGGAAAATTTTATTCAAGACCAACAAGGAGAACCAAATGTTTTGATCAGGAGGATGCATCAACTAGTGGAATTACAACAGACCAAGGAGAATATCTTTGATAAAGCACAGATCCATCAGCAGAAGATGAAAGAATATTTTGACAAGAAAGTGAAGAAGGAATATTTCCAGTTGGGAGACATGGTGCTCAAATGGGATGCACAAAGGAAAGAAAAGGGTAAACATGGTAAATTTGAAGCCTTGTGGATTGGTCCTTTCAATATTTTTGAAGTTTTGCAAAATAACACTTTCAAATTGCAGAGCTTCGAAGATACTAAATTTTCTAGTGGCCCAGTCAATGGGAATTTTCTGAAGAAATACTTTTCTTAAATCCATGAGTGGCTTCCTTTCATTGTAAACATCATTTTTTAGTTTTTTTTTTATTTTCTTTCAATAATGACCCCATATCCCTTGGATAAGGAACTGAAATTGCATTTTCTTGCCAACTCACAGAGAGCATGCCATTCCCCGTGGAGCCAAATGTTAAAACATAGAATTGTAAGGGTCAAAAAATCATTTCAGTTTTGTTTTTTGAGTCATAGAGTTACATAAGTCATAGGTTTTCATGTTTTGTTGTTATAGTCATCACTTAAATTTTTATTTGAATAAGCTAAAGTTAGTCTTGCCTTGGTCTAGATTCTTTGGGTTATGTATTTTTTTATCATGACAAGTTGAATAAACCCTCATGAGTCACATATTTGAATTTTTCATCATCACCTTGACATGTCACACCTCCATGTTGTACACAAGATTTGTTTGTCACCATTCATCTGTTTAAGTGTCAAGTCAGAGTAGGGTGTATGTGTTGCCAACTCACTAGGAGAGTTCGCAGCATACTTTAAGTACTTCATGCTTTTATTTTTCATCATTGCAAATTAAAGGATCATGTCAAAGAAGATTTCTTTATTTCCAGAGCCTACACTTAAATACTTTTCAGGGATTATGTCACAGATTTCATAACATTTTCCTCAAAGTGTGCAATGCATTTTTGAATCACGCGTTGTGAACTGTTACTATGGTGTTGTGAACTGGTAGACAGGCACTGCGAACTGGGGCTACAGATTGGCTAGAGAGGAGGATTGGAGGTTTGATAGATTGCAAAAATACATATTCAAATACATAGACATATGCATCAAGCTCATGTCTACCAAGTACTCCATGAGGGTTATCATGTTGTTTTAAGGTGAAGAGAAGTTTATGGCTGGTTTATCTCTTGGTGCTTCAAACTGTAAAATTCTTTGTTGCTAGTTTTCAAAATTCACCTAAATTATGTTTTGAGCATTTCCCATTAATCCTTGGTTGCCTTTGACTTCATATAAATTTTACCACTTCTTATAAACTACCTGTCTCATTGATTCCCCACAAGATTGTGCACTAGCTAATCAGGCATTGCGAACACTGCGCTATGAACCCTCTATTCCAGGATTATTGAAGTCTATGTATTCTGCACCCTTTATAGTTCAATATTAAAAGAGTGACTTTGCAACCCTCTCAAGTTTTAAAAGTGTGGTTGATCATATTATTGAAGGAGGTTTAAAGTTGAAAGAAATATTAATGTTATTAACCCATTTTATGTTGATAAAACCCTATTTAGTAGATATTTATCATGTATCCCTCTCATTATAATTCTCAATTGTTGTTCCTTACTATTCCTATTGAAACAGTGTCTTATATTATACTTCATGTGTATAAAACTAGGTGTAAAAATCCCTGTACAAGGACAACCTATTGAAAACAGTTTTATCATCAAACCCTAATTTCTTGTTTTCCCTGCTTTCACATATTTAGTTGATATTAAACTCACAGAGAAATATTCTACCAGCAACAATTATGGATAGTCAACATCATAAGAAAAATCACAAGGGAGGGGAGATTTTCAGGACAGATCCCCATGACATGCACGTCCTTGACTATGAGCCTTTGATCAGGGAAGTCTTTCAGAGGGTAGGTTGCATCATTTTTTGTCAAAATATGTAGAGGGGGAATCCAAAGGTAGAAAGGGAATTTGCACTCAACTTCAAGGGACCAAAACCAAGGTGGGGATGTTAGAATCTAAAGTTTCATAATTTTTCATCTATGTTGCAACAGAGATACCCATCATTGGAGAAACGTGGTTCAAGACAATGTCATTAAATGCTTCCTTCTTCAAAGAATTTCTTAATCCAGCATGTTAGGGAGACAACTTGTCCAAAGGGGTACCTAGAAGCCACATGCTTCAAGTTTTTGATAATATGTTGAAGGTTATCCAAAGGTATTTCAACTATGAGGGTATATTTAACATGGTGTACCAATACCACATCAGGATACTATTACACTTCATAGGGAAAGAAGCAATGAACCTCCCTTTTTACCTCTTTAGAAGCATTGGTAAGATGGCTGACAGAGTTCAATCCAAGTCTAGGAAAGTATACACTAGTGTCTTTCACTCTGGCCTTATTAAAATGTTGGTGATGGAAGAGTTGAGAAAGACAAACAGTGATTGGGAAAAATTCCTCACTTCATCACACTTTTATCTAAATGTTTCCCCCACTCCACATTCCAAGATTCAAAGTCCTACTCTTGTTGAAAGGAATGTGTGTTCAGAGGTTAGCAAAAAGAAAAGAGGTGTTATGACTGATACAGATGACATAACAACAAATGAAACATAAGCAGGAGGGCCTTCACAACCTTCACATAGGGAATCTTCACCCATGGCATAACCCACTCCTATGGAGGTTCCTTCAAGAAAATCCACAAGCCTAAAAGGAAGAAAGCTTGTGTTTCCTATTGCTATAGACATGGTTAATCCTATGAGGCATTTTAATAGAGAAGCATCCAATCAAAATGTTCCTAAGAAGGATTATCCAACTAAAAATTCAGCCCAGAGGAAAGGTAAATCCAAAAATTTTGAGCAACCCATTGAAATTGTTGATATCACTACTCCTCAAGAGGAAAGAAATCCCACCTTCAAGAGGCTCAAAATACAACTTAAATAAGAAAGGGTTGAGGATAATAAACTGAAAAAATAAGATTTAGATTCAAGGAAGAAGATCAAGGGAGTGATGGGCATGTACCATGAGACCATTGACAAGGAAATATTTTTAGCCAAAATATTTATGCCCCTCCATAGGTAGCTCATAAATATCTACAAAAAAAGAAGATCTCATCAAGCTCAAATTAGAAAGGTAAAGGAAGAACTACAACCTTTTAAATAATATTTGGCCAAGAGAAATCTAGACATGTTGTCTAAGGTTGTTACTAGGAGAAGCTCCAGAGTTAAAAAATGAATATGTTGAACCTCCATAACCAATATCAATTTTGGTCAAGTTTCATGTTTTATGCATTTTTACAACATTTTGAGGATTACTATGTTTTGTAAACCATGATGAGCTACTTGGATATTTTCTTCTAGTCATGTACCAATATCATGAGGTTGTTACAAAATTTTGGGACACTTGAATCATTTTTTGGATGTTTTAATCCTTAGTGAAATCAAGCAAGCCACTACAGGAAAGTTCGTAGTGGCTGGCGTTGTAAAATGGCTATTTCAAATAGGCACTGCAAACTGGCTTTGCAAACTCATGTTTTGGATTTTTTGGAGGGAGTAACAAATTCCAGATGTCAATATGGATGCATATAAATTTTCTCAAGATCAGTTGCGAGGTGGGAGACCACCTGCCAAAGGAAAATGCGCTTAAATGGACACCTCATCAACCTTTAACAGGATGTTGCAAACATTGCCAACATCATCCTAAAATATAGAATTATTTTTTATTTATGTTGTAGAGATGTAGCCATGCCACCTTTATGCATAGGAATCCTATGAAGGAGTTGTTATTCGAATTGTAAAGTTGTCAATGAAAATCTAGGCTATAAGATGAGCATTGTAAGAGCTAAGAGATGTTCGAAAGGGTGAGAGAGGACTCATATTTTTTATATTGTTTATGTAGCAGAGAGTACCTCCTATTGTATGTACAAGAACTAAGAAACTTTGGATAATGGAAAACAGTCTTGTTTCTTATCATCTTGTTGCTATCTATTTCTGATTACAACCCATTGAAGGATTCTTTTGGTTGAATTATATCTATGTTGCAATGGAAGATTTGTTGTGATATTATTTACAAATATATCATAGTTTTCTCTTTGATTTTTCTTCGTATGTGTGTCAATACTACCCAATGTATATTATAGGCATATTACATTTTTATTATTAAGTCTTCCACCTACTCACCTTATTTCTTAAATCTGATCTGAATTTATTCAAGGCCTCATTTGTTGGTATATATTGTGTGGAGTTGTATGTGATTGATTGTCTTTGAGAGTTTTTTTCCATCCATTTTCCACCTTATTATAAACACTTATATTTACATTTTGATGGGTATTGGGATTTCACTTACAACAGTCTAAGTGTGACTAAGTTTGCTAACAAAAGTGTTCCTTATTTCCTAACATGTGGTATCATAGCTTGGTTTAACAACCTTGGATATAAGATAAACCCTAAGTACAGTAAGAGTCATAAGTCAAAAAAAAATTCAGAGTGTGCTTAAAGAATGGCGAGTAGCTCGAGGATAAATATAGAAAAATCCAACAGCCATAATTTTGAGCTTTGGAAGCTTGAAATTGAACATCTCCTTGTAGATCAAGAAAAATAGGCAGCATTATGTCTAGGTACCATTCCGAAAGGTATGGTAAGGGAAGAATGGGAGAAACTCGATAGAAGGGAAAGGAGTATGATTCAACTTTCTCTTGCAGATTTGATAGTGTTGAATGTCTCAGGTAAAGATTCAACCAAGAAACTATGGGAAAAGTTGGGGAGATTGTACCAATCAAAATCCCTAGTGAATAAACTGTTCCTTAGAAAGAAGTTGTATCTGATGAGGATGAGTGAGGGTAGTTCGGTAACTAAGAATTTAAATGTGTTTAATACCATTATAATCCAGTTATCATCTATGGATATTAAAATCACTAAGAAGGATAAATGTGTTAGCCTACTATGTTCTTTTCTAGACTCCTGAGATATCTTAGTCATGGATATAGGGAGTAATTCAACCACATTAGTGCTAGAAGATGTGTTTGCATCTCTACCACCAGAAGAAATGAGAAGGAATAACATGGAATCCTTGACCAAAGATGCATTAGTGGTGAGAGGTCAATCGGTCGATAGAGATAAAGGAAAATTATCCGATAGAGATTCTAAGTTGAAGGGTATATATAAATACCTAGTTCAGTCAAAAACAAGAAGATGTTGGAGATGCAGTAAAGATGGAAATTAAAAAAGAGACTAAAATTCAAAGGAAACATAATCTAGTACAGGATATGATGAGAAGTAGTCGACTAAGAGAAAGATGACTCCAAGTAAGGGAGGCGATGTGTACCTGATGTCAACCAATAAACAATCAGATCAAGATGTTTGGTTGATCGAATCAAGAGCATCATATCATATGACACCGGATAGAGAATGGTTATTCAAATATGAATGATATGAAGGAGGAGATGTTTTATTGGGGAATGAATTGAAAAAAAAAATTGTTGGACGAGGAAGAGTTCGACTGACACTATAGGATGGGAGGAGTAGAACCCTTCTTGGTGTGCAACATATTATGGGCTTAGAAAGAAACTTGATATATGTTATAAATATGAGTGATGCAGGGTGCACACTCTATTTGAGAATGATACTGATCCAGGAGGATCTCAGTGGCCATCCACCTTTTCCAACTATCTCAAAACAATTTTTTGGCAACTTACTATTTTTAGAATTTTTTTGGTTCCCAAAATTTCGGGGCCATTTTGAGGGTGTAAACAATGTTATTTCATGATAAAGAACCTAAATAATATAAAAAGTCTCTCATTGATCTCCCTAAATTAATATCCTCATCAATACCTTTCCAACGATCTATCGTGCATCCTAAACGGAGATCACATGCAAAAGTTACGACCTCGAGAAGTTAATGTACTAACTTACCCAATAGGGCCCACATGACTTTTGGCACTTCATCTCCTGGGGTTAGGTTTTTGGAAGGGCCCACATGACTTTTGGCACTTCATCTCCTGGGGTTAGGTTTTTGGAAGTCTAGGGTTTTGGAATTCATATTTATTTTAAAAATTCCTTCAGAGCCTCATTGTACTCATCTTCATATGAATGAGCGTAGTTGTCACATCTCTTCTCAGAGATAATTTGTCACCATTCTAGCAAGTTGGTTTTAGTCTACATTTTAGAGTTTTCAACATATTTCTTAATGAATAGAAGTCAAGTTTTATTGTATCTCTGTTATTGTTAATTATGTCCCTATGTTAGTTTCATAAATACGTGGTTTCATTTCTTTCTTCTCATAAGTATGGATCAATGGTATCCGAGTGATCTGCTCCTTGTCATTTTTTTAATGCATGTCCCTGGCATGGTCAGTGTATAGAGAGTTGAGTCTCGAGCTTGTTTCTCTTGAGAAAAAACTCTCTTGCACACCAAAAAAATTGTCCATGGTGAGAGAAATGATAGATGACAAGATAGGATATCCTTTCAAAATGTTTCTTGAGGAATCCCTTGAGAGACAAAGGAATGATGTGATGGACAAATTTTCACAAATCCTTCAACTGTTGTTGTCAAGCGACACATCCACCTCAAGCGGAGGCACCACCCCCTTCAAGGTTCAAATCAATTTTTGTATTCCTATATTTTAAGTTCAAATAGATGCATATTCCTTAGATAAATGGTTAAACCTTATAGAAGGGTATTTTTATGTCCACAACTTTTCTGATAAACAAAATATTACATTTGTTCTTCTCAAGGTTGTCCCCCATGTCAAATATAGGTGGGAGACCTTTTGTGAGAAAAAAAAAATATAGGGTTCCACATTATTTTCATTTGAACCCACTTGGGGTTCCTTTAGGGATGTTATTAAGGAACAATACTACCCTATTGGAAGTTATGAATACTTGTATACAATATGGACCACATTGCGGCTGGAAAGAGACCAAATCATGCTAGAGTTCACTAATGTCTTCCATACCTTGCGCACCAATCTAGGTATCAAATATTCTGAGTGACATCTGGTGCTCAAGTACCGTGGAAGTTTGCATAGATACATCTAGATAGAAATGGATTTTTTGGACATCTCATCCTTGGGCGCATCCTATCGATACACTGTCAAAATCGAGCATAAGCTTAAAAAAAAGATGTGGCATTTTGGGTCTGGGAACCCCTCACAGTAGAAGCAGAGCAAGGGCATCCCCAACCCACAGATCAAAGGATAGAAAAAATATGGGAAACCTTAGGACAACCAATCCAAGCCACAAGAAAATAATGATAATGAGAAGATGAAGAAAGATATCGAGAAGTGGTGCAACTTCTATAAGAGCCCCTCGCATAACACTATTAATTTATGCTCAAAGAAGTCATTGGTGGATGAGGTAAGAGCCTCTGAATCATATGTAGGTTATGAATCTGAGTCAAAACCAAAAAAGGGGAGATGGATCATTGATGCAGAACCCAATGCCACCATTTCTACCACCAAGATCCATCATGGTGAACCTGATGAGCCAGAGGAAGGCGAGCACCTCTTTCATTCACAGATGTGAGTGA
>CBVK0100180664.1:0-14291 GCA_900067695.1 Picea abies
GATCATAGAGGTCCCAGGGGATCCATAAATGCTCAAAATTTGACCATCTCAAATCATCCTGAAAATGGAATCACTGCTTATAGCTCGTTGTCGTCTTTCCAATGATGTAAATACCAAGTCAAATGGAGTTTTTATGCAAAAGTTATAAGCGGTTAAAGTTCGGGTCAACCAGATCAAAGGGTAAAGTACATGGGAAAAAGAGGTGACACATGTCACCACTGCAAGGGTGACACGTGGAACGTGATTATCGACAACTGACTGGGAAGATCGTACCTCCAGGTGGTTCAATCACAGGTTGACAAGTGGCATACAATTGGTCCAATTGTTGAATGACGTGGTAAGGTTAGCCAATGAGATGCCACTACGTGGTGACCTCCCATTGGCCTAAATGGCTATGCTTTGTTAAAATTGTGGAGTCAATGGGGGTCGAACCCATGACATCCATAAGCTCCCAAGACTTAACATGGCCCTCCTTACCAACGCACCACACAATAGTGCTTATTATATACATGGAAACAAATATATTTAAAGTTATGTAAAGGTTTAAATGGGTGGCAAAGGGCTAAGGGCCTAAGCCCTCGACCCTAGCCCTTAGCCTTTGGTTTTTGTTGTATGCCATATAACCACGACATCCAATATTTGCGCGAGATTTATAACACATACTATATATGTATATGTGTGTGTGTGTGTGTGTGTGTGTGTGACAAACAACAAATTTGCAAGGGTCGTGGGTAATATAACTCCCGACGTCCACTATTTTAGAAACAATTCTAACCACTACACCAACAGTCCCACATTTAATGGGATTCCACCAATTTTAGTAATAAGTTTCCAAATAATCTGCGTGGAGGTTGGAGACCCAGGCCTATTTAATGGGTGCATATCCTAACACTTCACATGCAAAAGAAACATGTATGCGCAAAGGAAGGAAAAGTAGCATGCATGCGCAAAGGAAGGAAAAACAACATGCTGACGAAAAGGAAGGAAAACAATTACGACATATTAGGGTTTTGGGGATAAACTAGTAGGGTTCTGAGCCCTAAATTTATGTTTAAATATGTAATGGGTTGGGGGAGAATAGGTTGTTGAGAGTAAGAGATTAGGTTGCGTATGAGTAAGAATCCTTACTTAGAGTTTTGGAGAGATTTTGCAGAGAGAGAGGTGTGCACTGTAGAGTGGCTAGGCTAGATTGAGGATCTAATATGTTACATATATTGTAAGTGCAGTACACAAGCCTAAGGTTATTACTACATGAAGATTAATATAGAAGTCAATCGTTGTGGACGTAGCCCAAGGATTGGGTGAACCACATTAATTCATGTGTTTGAACGTGTTCTTTGATATGGTTGTTCATGGATGTTCTGTTTATGCATGATTAATATAGATATGTTTACTATATGATTGATGTGTTGTAAGAATGAATGATACAATGGGTTACTTATGTTGCAATCTATGTTATAAGGGTTATGCACAATAGAGTTTGTTAACTAATCAAAAGATATGAATTAAGATATTGCGAACAGGTGGGTAAACATTAATGGATATAATGATAGACTCACATCCCCTCGTCCTTGCAAAAACTTGGTTTCTATAGTCTGAGTAAATACCTCGGGCGAGACTTCACTTGCATGCAGGTAAAGCCGAAAGGACTGGTATCTGAAGGGTTTTGTTGGTTGAATAAATTGAACCTAGGGTCTTATAACCGAGCACCAACACCATCCACAAATAAACACAAGATATGACCTGAGAAACCCAATATGGGAGAAAAACCAACTAGAAGGTGAGGTTTCTTTGCTCTCTTTTCTCTAGTATAGAAATATGCAAGTACAAAGAAAGATGCAATCTTAGTGGAGTTTCCTTTAATGTGTGGCCTACATGGCTGCTACAAAATCTCTCCTCCTCTGTTATGCTCACAAAATACCACTTTCAATTTTTTTTCTTAGCTATGGAACGAGATACAATGCAAAAGAATGGAACCCCTTCTCCTCCTAGTGGCACGATATTTAACATAACCTAATAGCCATAAGGGATAGGTTTTTGACTTCCTCAACTCTCAATTGTGGTAGGATTTTGGACCTTCTAGAATCATCTTGAAATTACATAAGTGGCTAGCCCCATATGCGTGAGTAACATGTGCTAACATGGTATCCTCTCGTACCATAGTGGTCAACATAGTAGGTCAACTTGCGAGAGGCATAAATTTTGCATACGATCTTTGATTGACGTGAGTTTTGCACCGTTGGAAGGGTCTTGATGTGTGGAATAGTTTCACGGAGACAAAACAATGTTTGGACAATCTTAAGCCCCCAAAATGCCATTTGATGCCTCAAAAATGGCCTCGAAAGGTTCTAGACCCCAATTTTCCAAACTAGGACCTGCCACTTAAATGACCTTGTAAAGTGATTCATCCAATTTTTTCCACTTTGAAAGAATCAAGATAAGTGACAAACAATATAATGATCCAATCTTAATCATTATGAGTCACAAAAATAATTTTAAATGTTTGAATTGATATATATGGAATAACTTAAAATGCACCATTTTTTTTTTTTGTTAAAATTGCAATTTAAATGTTTGAGTTGATTTAGATGGAATAACTTAAGAGTGTAGTGAACTTATTTCTTTATGCCATTGAATCATAAATTTTGGTGGGATTTTCAAATTTTAATGTGTTTGAATCATAAATTTAGTTTTTCATGTGTTTAAATCATAAATTTAATAAAATTTTCAAATTAAAATTTTTAAAATAGAAATATCAAGTTACTCCAAAGGAAATTCGAAGAAATCCATTTACATTAAATCAAAATTTCTAAAATTAAAAATTTTCATCATCAAAATAATAATGCTTCTTTGGTCTAATGGTTAAGAACATGTGTTTCCTCTTAAGAGGTCACAAGTTTAAATCTAGAGGGGTAGGGTATGTATACCTTCCGGTGTGTGTTTTGCATCTCCTGAAAAGTGGAAACAGAAAAACATTTCATCAAGTTGACTGCAACATTTCTATCCCATAAACTATTATTAACCTCATGAACATTAAAATCATTTTCTTTCTTTCTGCAAAATTTAAAAGCAGCCCTACAAGTTTGCACATGATTCTTAGGCATATGCATTGACTTTGGGTAAAACGTTATGCACTTAAGTAGCCCGACAAGTCTGCACATGATTCTTACAAAAATGGATTGTATTTGGACAAAACAATATGCACTGAGGTCCCCTCCAGTTCATTATTTACTGTGTCTTGCACATGATTCTTACACGAATGCATTGAATTTGCGCAAAACAATATGCACTGAGCTCCAGTTCATTATTTACTATGGCTCGGGGCAGTATATTTAGATCTCTTCTAATAGAGATTTCGCCATGTATATACCCCGCAGTAAATACCTTGTAGTACTGTGCTTATTTATAGTATGTATTTGCTTATGCTGGCTTGATTGAATTTAGTGTTATTGTATGGTTCCACACGGACATAAATAAATTTATAGATGAGCAGCAACGACCGACAGAGTTTAAATGGACACGTAATTCTTACAGAAATGCATTGAATTTGGGCATGACATTATGCACTGAGGTCCAGCTCATTATTTACTGTGGCTCCGGGCAGTATATTTAGATCTCGGAATGCGCTAACTCGGTAGTAATCTTTTCGAGTTATTTTTTGGGCAGCAGTAGTACGGTTTTTCTGAATATTTAGATTGGTTTAAAATGAAGTAAAACCTTGAGATAATGTTCTAAAATGAATGGAACTTTAATCTATGAAAAAACTTAAACTATTTCTGAAAATCTGATCGAATTAAAACAAAAATTGCTCCCTTACTCCTTTGGATCTCTGCTCATAAATTTTTTACCAATATACTGCACAGTAAATGCTTTGAAGTTCTGTGCTTATCGATCGTACGTATTTGCTTACGCTCGCTTGATTGAATATAGTGGTATCGTATGACTCTGCACAGACAGATAAATTATCGATGGGCAGAAACCGCCGACAGAGTTTGATTGGACTCGTGATTCTTACACAGATGCATCGAATTCTGGCAAAACATTATGGACTGAGCTCCAACTCATTATTTACTGTGGATCGGAGCAGTATAATTAGATCTCTGTTCATAGAGATATCTCCACGTACATACTTCACAGTGAATGCTTTGTAGTTCTGTCCTTATTGATATTCTGTATTTGTTTATTGAATATAGTAGTATATAATAGTATTTGTTTAAACGTTTTGTTTTTTAGGTTTTTTAAAGTCATTTTTTGGTTTGATTTTATTAAAAATCTGGTGATGAATGGTTACATGTGTAGATTTGAGTGGTTAAGTTTGTATAATTCCAATGCCCCATAGGTTTTTCAGCAAGCTGAATCCATTTATACATTCAAAAAACAATTTAAACAACAGAAAATAAAAAAATTGTCCGCATTTACATAGCCTAGGTCAATTCCTACCAAAAAAACTTAAAAAGTAGAACTTTTAGCCAACCCCTAAATAAATTTATGGATTAACAGGAAGTTGCAACAGCTGATAGAGTTTGATTGGACTCATGGCTGTCTTTTATTTCAGAGTAATGTCCATCTTTTGGTATGAGTGACATTGATTTGGATTTAATGAATAATTATTCTTAAGATATGTAATTTTTAGGATTTTTAAAAATAGAAAATTAAAAGTGGATTAAGAGTGGAAGACTTCTATTTATTAATAATTATGTATTATTATTATTATTATTATTATTATTTTAATGTCTGGAGGAATTAACAACTAGTTGGGCACCCCATAAACTTCCTTACTATTATAAAGTCATCCTTTTACATGCTTATTTTTTAACTTTTACTTGATCATATTTAAAATTTACTATGGTGGCTAGCTGATTGCCACATCTCAGTGATTAACAAAGATTAAAATTTTATTATAGAGACGTCTGAATGATTAACAAAGATTAAGGTTTTATTATAGAGTAGAGAGATGCCATGTGCAACTGTACATTTTATTTTATGGCCCAGTTTCATTTTATGACCACATTTCATTTTCTGGACCAACCAAAACCTTTAAGTTTGAAACTGTGATAGTTTATAAGACATGTAATTTTAGGATTTCTAACAATCGAAAATTAAATTTAAATTAATAGTGAAGAACTTCCCATTATTAACGACTGGATCACAGCACAGCCTACTTTTATGAGCCGGGCATTTTAAAAAGCAAATGTGATTGAACCTCTGTAAAAAAGAAGAAGAGACAGCTACATTGTCATTCCTGGCCATATCAGCGCCATTTTTGCTGTACTGTCAGAATGAATTCCAGGTTTTTTGTTCGTGGCAGAACGGAAAATAATGCAACAGTGTAAACCGGCCATGCTTACCAGTAATCATCCTTGATCCGATATAATTTAATAAGTTACAGGGCAAATTGAATTCAGCTTTGTCAGTGATGTGACAGGAAAAGAGAGGTGGTAAAGTTTTGAAGTCATTGAAGAGGGTGATAAAGACTGTTATGTGGAGGTAAAGTTCAAGGGAAATTTAAACGTTTTTGGTAGTTTTTAGGGGATTTTTTTTTGTTTGATTTTGCTAGAAATTTTGTGAGAATGGTTGGATTTGTAAATTTGAGTGGCTAAGTTTGTATAATCCAAGTGGTGATGAATGGTTGGATTTGCAAATTTGAGTGGCTTAGTTTATATAATCCAAGTGGCAAATCTATATATGCATTGAAAAATGCAATTTAAACCTAAAAAACCCAAAAGTTAAAACTCCTTAAACCAAGGCTTAAAGTTTATGTTTTAAACACTTTATATCAATTTTCAAATATTTCAAATTAAAGTAATGTTGAATTCTAAACATTCAACAACATAATAATAAATGTTATAGTTAATCATATATAAATTATCAAATTTATTTTTATATATAATGTAGGATGGTCATTGGGTTGTTTCAAAGGGACTGGTTTTCAACATGAACTCCCTTGCATTTATGAATGCATGTGTTTATCATCCCTAAATTGACTTCATTGGGTTGTCAAATTCATTACATAGACTTATCAAATTGGCACCTCCACTTCATATCTCCACGTTTTCCTCCACTCATCTTAGCTATCGCTTCCTTCCACCTACAAGCCTTTTCCCATTCCAATTGATTTAGCTAGCACAAGTCCTTTTTTCTGCATCGATGTATGGGTATTCCAATGAAGAGATTGACATTACAATGAAAAAACTGGTCGTGAAAGGCACTGTATCTATTTATGGGTATTACCTCGCTACATATAGATTCAAGTGTTCAAGTTTTTTTTGTAAGGAACATCCATGATTTGCATTTGAACCTGTGAATGGGAGAAGTCGTTGATGTTTTCTTTATTTAAATGGGTTTTATAGTGTCCACCATTATCATATAATCTAGCATCATGTGCAAAGCCTTCACAAAGCACTAGCACCAAGTGCAAAGCCTTCATAAGGCATCAAGACTTGTGGAACATGAAAGATGTTACCACTATCACCTATGCAAAAAATTCCCTCGTTTTAGTGAAGGAGTAGAATCCAATGCAAGGGAGGCTTCCCCAATAGCCTCCAAGAATGTCTAGGCATGACATAGTTAAGTATAGGGCACCTTGGGGTGACTACTCAAACTATCACCAATAACATAAGATAGACAAGGTATTAATGAGTTGGTAAAATAAAGCAATATCCATATTTGAAGTAATGAAGATCTAGATCAATTTTAAAGGTTTTCTAAGTCAAGTCAAGGTTAAAGAGAATCCCAAACACTAAAAATGAAGAAAACGCCTAGGGTTGTTGTAAAACTTGGAAGAAAATGTCAAATTACAGAAGTCAAATAAGTTATTACAACGATAAATAAAATAGCCATTTGAGAGACAATAATTCAATTATATATGAAGGCTAAACAATGATCTAAATTAGGGTTTCATTAACCAACAAAATTAAGGAGCAACCCTAAAACCCTAGATGTTTTGTCCAAAAAGATTGTAATAACACTTCAGAAATACAAATTAGAGTTTGAACAACTTGTATTAGGTCAACAATATGCTAAAATGCCAAAACTTCTTAGTCTTTTATGGCTGAAAATGAAAATTTGTTGTAATAAAACCCCAATCTAACTGTAAAACAATAAAAGTAGAGTATAATTCAAGAAGTAATGATTGACTATTGAGAGAGTGACTAATGCCTACTATATTTTTGGGCGTATGGGTTCAATTAAGGATCCCTTTGGAGATAAATGAGTACATTTTTAGGGTGATATGTAGAGATTACTCACTACTTGTTACACGTCAAAATTATTCACTTCGATGATGTCTCATTGTTATTATCAAAAGTGTCGCAAGTGTCACACTTTTGTCACAAGTGTCGCAAGTGTCACACTTTTGTCACAAGTGTCGCATAAATCATATTGTCGTCTCGCCTATGTCGCATCACGAACAACATAATAAGAACACTTGAGATATCCTCTAAGACTGGTTAAAAGAAGGAAATACGTCATTTGGCGAAGAGTACAAATTTTTACCTTGAGAAATTACCATCATAAAAGTGTTTTTGGAGATGAGTGCTACCCTTCCCAATTGCAAGGAGCGCTAGCACTCCTTTCCCTCTTAGCAGGGAGCGCTACAACGCTCTGTGGACCCCTTTGAGGGAGCGTCAAGCTGTTGATCAAATCATGGGGACAAATCCCCCTTATCTCTGAAGATCACTGAGAAATATCTGAGTCAGTTTGGCTTGAATCCAAGTCCAAGGATGGATCATCCTACTCTCCTGCTAGAGAGTAAACTCGATACTGCCCACATTTTTCTCATTGATACAAAATCTATTGTGCTAGGGGGAATTCCTCCTTCTCCCATGGAACCCCCTCCAAGTAATGAGGACATCCTTTTTTATTGGGGTGCACTGACTGGACCTCATCTTCCCTCTCACATTTCTTTCAAGATTATAATACATTTTTGTGGTCAGGATGTTCCTTAGATGTTGATAGGCGAAGGTGCGTCTGTTAGTATTTTGTCCTCTATTTTTTGGAAAGCTTTGGGTTTTCCTCAGCTTGTGTCGGTTACCCAGAATCTGCTATATTTTAAAATAAGAACCAATCACCCTTTAGGGGTCCTTCCTGAGTTTTCCATAACTTTGGGAGGGACAACTATCTTTATTGATGTCACGGTAGTCCAATACCCCTTGGATTTTGATTTACTCCTTAGGAGAGACTATGTCTATTCCATGAAAGATATCGTATCCACTCTTTTTCGTGTGATATATTTCCCTCACGATGGATTAATTATGACTATTGAATCTCAGGGATGATTTTAGGGGCTAAATTTCGCTCATGGGCTAATTTTGCATGGTTTTTTCAAAGCCAAGATTCGTTATTTTAAAAATGATTCACCCAAATTCTATAGGATAAAATTATTTTACCTTAAAAATCGCTAGAATTTTATAAAACTATATAAAATCCTTAGAAATTTGAATATTTTTACAAAAATATCGCCAATCATTTATAGTTGGCATTTGAAGGATTAGTAAGATTCGCCAAGGTTTCTACATTTTAAAATAAATTTCCATCCTTAAAATCATCCCTGATTCTCTCTACTATGTAATGGATATTTTCTTCTTATCTTCTCCCCATTTCCACTTCTTCTTCACCTCCTTGGAATCTTCTCGGTGCTCTTTATGCTTCAAACCACTTGGTTTCCCCTTCTTTTGGCCTATGTTTTCTAGGTACCGTGCATGTACAAAAGCCTCATCCATTGTCCTTGGCTTGAAAAGAATCACCTACTTTCATAGATGACCGTGTAAACCTCCTAGATGCTTGAGGAGTACAAATAGGTTCTTGGGAGAGATACCCAACATGATGGCCATGTTTCTGAACTCAGTGGTCTACTCATGTACACTCTACCCCTGCCTCTGCATGAAGTAGTGCCACTGGATCCATTGGTCCTCTACATACAAAATATCGTAGAATTGGGACTTGATGAGGGTTTTGAATTCCTCCCACATAGTTATTGGTGGATCACCCTCCATCCTAAGTGTTTATGTGTGGTTGTTACATGTCAAAATTACTCACTTCGACAATGTCTCGTTATCATTGTCGCAAGTGTCGCGGTTTTTCTACAAGTTTCGCAAAAGTCGTATGTTCATCTCACATGTGTCGCATTGCAGATGACATCATAAGAACACTTGGGACATCCTATAAAGACTTGTTAGAGGAATAAATATATCATTTGGAAAAGTTTACAAGCTTCTACCTTGAGGAATTACCATTCTAAAAGTATTTTTGGAGATCAACGCTCCCATGCCCACTTGCAAGGAGCACTAGCACTCCTTTCCCTCTTAGCAGGGAGGGCTGAAATGCTTTGTGACCAACTTTTAGGGAGTGTCAATCTGTTGAGAAAATCTTGGGGACAAATCCCCCTTATCTCTAAGGACAACTGAAAAATATCTGAGTCAGTTTGGCTCGAATCCAAGTCCAAGGATGGATCTAAGGGGAGTTTCACAACTGATGGAGTAACATCCTCAACTTATCCCAAGAATATCTAAGGTGGTTAAACCTCTCAAAAGCCTATATAAGGAGGTATCCTCATGGTGAACAGAGGAGAATAATCGGTGAAAAGTATTGTCATTTTGATTGTGGATCATTCGAGTATGGGGTTGGACAAGGAGAGTTTGGTGAGGTTGCTACATCTGCATCTACACATTGTAAGCACCTTATTTTTTTCTCATTAATACATGTGCTTGGCCTGTTTCCTTCAATATTGTGTACATTTGCATGAGCTTGTCTTTTGAATAAATCTAGCTTTAAACTAATCATGGTAGAATAGGAAGTATCCTTTGTCTCCACTGTTTATTGGATTGCATGACTCATTAAAGGATTTGGAGATCAAATTCAAATTGGACTGAGCAAGGACAAACTTCGTAAAAAGGTACTCATACTTTCTTCCTCTTCTCTATTAACTAGCTTAGCTATGTCTAAAGGAAAGTCAATGTTCAAAGTTAGCACTTTTCTGTCTTGGTCATAGGGGTCTAAGATCCAAGAGGGAGTTCACCTATCCGCAGGGGAATTTTCCTACAACAAAAATTGACGACTCTACTAGGGAACAAAGCTTTCAGTTTTGGTTTCCTTCCTTGGTCTTGTTTTGGTATTTTCCCACATTTAGATCCTATCCACTGTGTTTTTCTAGTTTTTAGATGTGTTGTTGGTCTTGAAGTCATCCTACACACACTGATTTTAAAATTTTTCCTGAGTTGTTTTATTTCTGGGTTGGTACTCTTTCATTCTCATAAACCAATGCTCCTCTTCCATTACATCCAGAGCGCTAGTGCTCCCCTACAATGATTTACATGGTGTTGCAATGCTCTGGTGCTTTTAACACCAGAGCACCTATTTTCTGTTTTGTTGAAAAATTTTGGGATATCTCTGCTGGGTGTAATTTTTTATTTTATTTTATTTATCCTGCTCATGACTATTGCTATCAGTATGTGTCTTCTATCAAGCTTGCAACCATTTAATTTCCAAGGGTTTTTGATGTTTTGTCTGGTTTTTAAAAGGTATTAAAATCACTCTTCCTCTTTGAGATCTAGAGTTGGTTTGATACTTTCTCATTTATCTGATTGCATGAAAGTTGTTACAAGGAGGTTCAAAGATCTGTGTATTGTTCCATTTGATCTTTGAGTTATCTTTCCAAGCAATCCCTCTTGTTTGTGCTTTGGTTTTCTTTTTGAAAGTTTGGCTTTGTTTTTGCTTCTTATTTGGTCATAATGAGAGTGTGATTTTTGTTTATATGATGTTTGCTTCCAATTTCTTACAACTTGCAAAGAATGAAATCTGGTTGGGATAAGAAGCTTTGAATCAAGTTGATTATAATTCATATTTAAACAATGAGATATATTTTCACGATTGGATTTTGGATATTAGGATCATTTTCTGAATAGTTTAGCATTGAATTGGATTCTCATTTGAGAACAATTACATGAATTTTCTGCATTTTTGTGTTTGATAGTGAAAATAAAAACTTCTTCTGCTTCCCATAAATAAAAATTCAATGAAAGAAAATATTGTCTGTCATTTTTCTTATGCATTTTTGGGAATCGAGTCATAAAAGCATCATTTTCACTCTCATTCACCTCTGAGTAAAGAACAACCACAAAATTAATGCTAATTAAAATTGATCTAGAAAGTTTTTCTTTTTAGATTTCTCCACCAACATTAGACTAGGATTAGCGCTTTGGATTAGGCTATGAGTACAACTCTCCAAAGCGTTCAAAACAAACATTAGCATCTTGTGATAGGGAGAGTAAATACAATTTTTGTATAAGATTTCTGGGACCCCCCTCTCACATAGGGGTTACGCACAAGGTCGCCTTCGGGGGAGTTATGGAGATTATCCCTTCGTGGTTTAATCGTTTTTAGTAGTCAGATCGTATATTGGGGGTTCTTATTGAGGTACAACTGTCTTCATTTGGTCTCGAAGCTTCATGAACTCCAAATCCGTTTGGAGTCTTCTAGATTTTTACCGGTCCACTTGTCCTCAATTCTCTCAAAGGATTTTGGACTTGTTATCTTGCCCATACGTTCGGACTAGACTGTCGACTGTACCTACCCCAGGGCTGTCTGCGAGTTGGTGTCCTTAGTAGCCATAATATTTAGGGTATTTACACAAGGTGACGATGAAGGGAAGTCTTCATTGTACCTGGAACAAATGGTGGTCAAACTCACTCAAGCTCCTTGGAGGGTAAATCCACAATTATTGTGTTGAAGCTTGCACCAAGGCGTAAGTCTATTAAGCAGGTCACCATCGTAACTATTCCACCCGCCCATATCCTAGCCCCTTATTGACTTGATCATGCGATGTTGGATTTCATCACCAACTAGTACGGTCATGGAAAGAAGATTTGTTTGTTTGTTGGTATTCCTAAATTTTTTAGTGTGTGTTGTTGTTATAATAATTCTTCAAAATTGAGCCTGTAGACGACAAAGGTCTTTGTCGATCACATAGTATGCAAGGGATGCCTACGGAAGAAGGCTACCAACCCTTACCTCCTAACTCACTAGAAGACACCTACCATGGAGAGGTAGAAAATCATTCCGACACTAGCACCATTGCTACTCCTTTGTTAAAAAATTAAAAAAGATCCTTGGTTACGATTGAAAATCCCACTCACACTACACCTGTGTCGAAAACTCCTATTGAACCACTCTTTCTTTGATTGGAATCACTCGGTAATGTTATAGAAGAAGAGGTCCCAGGTTTACCTAATAGGCCAATTATCGAGACATATATGGGATCCACAGAACCAATTTTTGGTGATGACTATAGGACCTCTATTCGTCCTACTACCACAGTAGATACACATCACACACGTGATCGTTCTAGATGGAGGAATCCATCGGGACGTGATCTTTATGAGCATTTTGAATACATTCAACAACCTTTTAATCCTCATGACACTCCTGTTGTTGAGGCAAGACCATCTAGTCAAACTATTGATCACCCCATCGAAGAAGTCATTGATTTTGTTGTTACATCAACACAAGTCCATCTTAATGTTGGAGTCATCACCTCTACTCATACCCAAGGAACTTTAACTGTTGATCCCACCTTTACACATTTTCACTCTACAACGCCTCATGTTCCACATAATCTTGTTGGAACATATTTACACCAGAGAATGCAGACCCTTGCTAGACAGACACAATCAATTGCGGGACATATCTCGATTGGGGGGAAACCACCATCTAGTGGATCGATCCCTCCCGAAGGACAACCATCCTATAGTGGGACTACCCCTCCAGGGGGACAACCACCTTTTCGTGTTCCTTCTTTGGACATCCTCCCTTTACTGGTCAAGCCTCGGTTGTTAATCCACCTATGCAAGGGGGGAAACCTTCTTTTGTCAGAAACCCTTCACAATCCTAGGGAGTATCTTCAAGAGGCACGTTTAATCAAGCCTACGCTAGGGGGAAATCATACCATAACCCATAAGGAGGAGTGTCAAATCCTGTTCTTTCTAGACTATCTTATGGAAAACCTTATCCGAGCATCCCAAATCTCACCTGGGGTCCTCATGGACAAAAACCTTATCCTCCCCAAGGGTTTAATGTTTATCCTCCCCATGGGGCTAATGTGTATCCCCATTAGGGACACAATGTTTACCCCCCTCAAGGAACAATTGTTTATCCCCCGCAACCGAATCAACCGATTTGCACCCCTCAGAATCTAGCAGGTTTTTTCCCACTCATGAATGTTCCTCAACAATCGTTGAATCCTATTTACCCTCATCAACAAAAACCATATGTAGGAGGGTCTAATGGATACAATTACCCATCTCAACCAGTTTATGGCCCTACTGGTGTCCCTATGCCACACCAATATCACCCTCAGGTTAACCAACAATTACCCTTTCTTGCTACTCTGAATCTCCCAGACTTTTCTCAGTTGACCAACGATCCCATACTGCAATTTCCTTTTTGGCCAGTGATTCCTGCTAATTACCTTCCAACATCCCAAAGTTTGACGGTAAACCTAGAGAAGACCCAAATAACTATGTGATTACATTCCATTTATGGTGTTCATCAAACTCATTAATGGATGATTCTATATGTTTACGTCTCTTCCAGCACACCCTTACCAGCTCAACAACCAAGAGGTACATTGAACTTCTACATGGTTCTTTTCAATATTTCAACTCCCTCACCATGTCCTTTCTCACATACTTTCAACTACCCATCTGTTACAAGACATGTACTGAAGTCTTTACCTCCCTTCGTTAGACCAACTTTGTGCATATCTCTGATCACATTCATGAGTGGAGACGACGATGAAGGTTGATCAACATATCTCTGATCACATTCATGAGTGGAGACGACGATGAAGGTTGATCAAGGCAATCATTCCTGACCAATTATTGGCAAAATGGTTCACTAAATATCTGTTACCCCCGATTTCGTGTGATGTTGCCATGGGTGGTGTAGTCACTGAGGAAGAAGTCATTTCCCAGGCTCAGTACTTGGATTTGGTTTATTCGCAATACGATACTTTGTACGAGTTGATTCCAAATGCTACCCATGCCACTGTCAATCCATCCAAACCCTCGTCCACATCACATGCGGATGGAGTTATCGACACCGTCAAAACCCAATCTACATCACAGTCGATCGGAACAATAAATCACTCTGTTTCAGCCCTCGTTCCCAATTCGACCTCACTCTCCTTTACCTCCCTCCCAACTCAAGTCTCTAAGGTGAATGCAATTCAATCTGCCCCTTCAAAAAAATCCAGAGGTAAGAAGAAGACAAAAAATAAACCCAAAAAGAATAATAAT
>CBVK0100180666.1:0-12171 GCA_900067695.1 Picea abies
CCCCCCTCTGCACTACCTCACGTGGAAGAGTGTACATACTTCTGGGGTGTGAATACTTCATGGGGTATAAACGCGGCTGAAAGTAAAAGACCTCTAAATTAGGAAGATAATCAGGCTCCACAACCAACAAGTCTATCCCATTTGGAAGTACTAGTTCCATGCTACCCCATAAATCTACTCCAGCGTATGTAAAGTCCCCAATAACGATAAATTGATGCCTCACCCAAGCAAAGAAGTAGACTGTGAATTTAAATTCTGAGTCGGTTCCCAATCTTGGGGAAAAACCCATCCAACACTCCATGCGTGGTTCACCTGCCGGTCGTACCACCAGTGCAATCTACGGTTGAATATGTGGGATTCACTCTAAGAAGAATGAAACCAAAAAGGAACCATACCTAAATTGTTTATGCTTCCCTTTCCTGCATCTTGAAATTTGATCCTTCACATTGCGAAGGAATGTTTCCCTCTAGTTAAACAACCTTGGCTCCACGCATTGTAGAGCATAATCCATTTGGGGTCCCTCCAGCTAAACAACCTTGGCTCCACGCATTGTAGAGCATAATCCATTTGGAATCTTGAAGCCAAATGTGCATTGGTGCTTCCTGTCAAATTGGTGATGGAAAAAAAAATGGATCGAAGAGGAAAATCTCTAACCTCTTTGATCATGATTCGGCCTCCAACCAATCGCGATCCCAGAATATAATGATTTTCCACATACTCCTCGACAAGCACTAGAACTGCTAGCTGTTCAGATAAACTGATAGGGGCCCCTCTCTTCCAGAGACCGGTCAAAAAGTGTATGTCCTCTAGCTCAATGTTGAGCAATTGTGGCCCAATCTAAAAAACATATTCGACGTCATTCCACAACCCAATCATATACTCAAGTAAAAGGACTTATTTTTTCATCTTCTGCAGTTTAAAACACTTGAGGAGGCCACAATTCCTCAATGCGGCCCTTGCTTGGAGGTTTTGTAATGGAGTTATGTTGTTGAGCTTGTTATCGTGGTCCTTCCACTCAATCATGGATTTTATCAATACAAACTACAAGAACAATCAATTAAGATCCATTAATAATCTCATTATAGCAATCTTTTGGGTAATTTTAGCTTAAAAAATCAATTCTTTTTTTCATTCTGCACCAGCGCTTCCCTAAATGCATGCAAAGAGCACTAGCACTCCCCTAGAGTTCATACTAGAGTGCCAAAAACATGGTCAACGCTCCCCTCAACCCTTTGAGGGAGCGTCGATCTGTTTCGGCGCCTAGGGCTCTATAAGGAATAAAAAATGAAACAAAAAACTACCTAAAATGATTTTTTAAGCCGTATAAAATGATTGGAAGGAGTTAAAGACCAACCTAATCCAGATGAAAGTAGAAATGACTGACCGTAGATCCAACGCCAACATCTTCAAAATCTCTCTCCAAAGTAAAATTTACCATTGCTAGAAGATTTTGGCACAAATGAAATGGCAAAACCATTTTTTAACCCTATTTCATTGATATAGACTTCATTTTTTGCTAACCTATAGTCTATTTTGGGTTTTAAAATCATTTTGGAGATGTCATTAATACCTTGGAATGAAGATTTATCATCACTCGCAAGTGTTGAAGAAGTATTGTTCCATTTGTGTCGAAGCAATATTGTTCCATTTAACCTTGTCACACTGACGAGCATGGTCTTAGTTCCTTCTCACACTCGAAAAAACATGAGAACGTAACCAAGTTGACTTTTATCTCTTTTTCGGACTCGTAAGGCTATATGAAAAAGGAACCCCCGGGAGTCTCCTTTAAGCTATTTTCAGACTCTCTAAACATAAAATGCTTGTCGAGTGATCTTGCTTCCTTTCACACTCATTTAAAAAAGGCTTTGAAGGGGCATCTCCCAAAGTGGTAGTTTATCTCTTTTTCGGACTTCAAAGACTAATATTATGAAAAATAACAACCCTGGAGTCATAATTAAGTTATTTTCAGACTCTCTAAACATGAAAAACAACTAAGTTTGCCTTCTCTGGACTCGATAAAAAATTACACATTGAAGGGACCATATGGGACCAAAACCTTACTTCTTTCGGTTCGTTAAACAAAAGAAGAGGAACTTACCGATGGTGAGTTATATTGATCATGTGTTATCCTCCTCGAGCTCGTAAAAATAAAAATAGGTACTCATCTATCTGGATGGGGGAAAAAATTGAAGGAAGCAAGGAAAGCCATTTTTGGAAACTTCACAGGTCACTCTTACAGTTGCCCTTGAACACGACACTTTGTCTTTCCATACATTTTAATCCGCTGAACCTTTGCACCGAACCAATCCTCTGAGTTTCTTTACTCCTTTGGGTCACTCGACGAAAGTCATAGTATCCATTGCATCATGTTTTGGTCCATGTCGTGTTTTTGCTGTTTGTGCCTCAGTGTTCAAGGGAAGTATCCACATCGAGAGTCAACCATTACAAATTTCCAGTTTCATTACCCATGTCAGTCCATACTCATTTGATTCACCATCTTGCATCTCTATGTCAGTTTCGTGTTGTTGATGGGGGATACATCAAGGCCCTCCTTTGAAGAGTCTTTTCCTGTCGACTTCAACACATCATCCAGGAATTAGAGATAGAAACCAGTTAGTACCTTGGGACCTACATGCCTCAATGGCATGCCTCCTCGCTTTTGACAGTGGGTTTACATCATTGAACTCTGATCGAATGATTCCATGAATGTTTGATTCAAATCATCTATTCACATTCACTAGATTGTACTAGGGTACCTTGGGATTCATTGACATCACTGGTGATTTCCCTCGCACTTGTTAATGGTTTACTTTATTGACCGATAATCAAGTGGTTTCTACCATGTTCGACATCAAAACATCTATTCACATGGTTAGATTTGTGCCACATCGAGTTTGGTAAGAAGACCCTGGGTTGAGTATTCGCTCTGATATCTACTTTACCCAGGTTGCGAAAAGAGATCATTTGAGAATATGGATACATATACTGTCACATAGATCCACTTTGTATTGGTTCGTGGCTATATTTGGTCATCTCATAGATCCACTATGTAATTCTCATGGCTACGATCAATTCATGTCATGAAAGTATCGAACCACATTGTCTCTTTGGTGGCTATACCTTTTGAGTCAATATGATTATGGATCCGCAGTGTAACACATTGAGCAAGGTCCTGAAAAGTTTATTTTAATGAAGTAGAGGGTGCTTGCATAGCATAACAAGTCAACCCCTATTTTCAGATCAGGTACCTTGGGAGTCATTGACATCACTGGTGATTTCCCTTGCACTTGTTAACGGTTTACCTCATTGATCAATAATCAAGTGGTCTCTACCATGTTCGATATCAAAACATCTATTGACATGGTTATATTCGTGATGCATCAGGATCGGTAAGAAGACCTTAGGTTGAGTGTTCACTCTGATATCTACTTTACCTAGGTTGCGAAAGGAGATCATTCGAGAATATTGATATATATATTGTCACATAGATCCAATTTGTATTGGTCTGTGGCTATGTTTTGTTATCTCGTAGATCCATTGTGTAATTCTCATGGCTACGATCATTCCATGTCATGGAAGCATAGATCCACACTGTATCTTTGGTGGCTATACCTTTAAGTCAATATGATTATGGATCCGTAGTGTATTTTATGGCAACCATACCTTGAAAGTCCTTTATCACTCAAGCATAGGTATGTCTGCCTTGGGTTTGAAACATGTCATAACATTTGTCTGATGGTTGTTTGCAGCTTCTACCAAGTTCTCCAAGTCCATACCCTTGCTTCGAAAAATTCTACAAAGTACTTTAGTCATCAGTTTCCATATTCCGACCTCGCACTTTGTGGGGCAATCTGTCACACATCAAAATTAATCACTTCGATGATGTCTCATTGTTATTATCACAAGTTCCGCAAGTGTCGCTTTTTTGTCACAAGTGTCACAGAAATCATACTGTTGTCTCGCATGTGTTTCATCGCAGACGACATCATAAGAACACTTGAGATATCCTCTAAGACTAGTTAAAATAAGGAAATATTTCATTTGGCGAAGAGTACAAAATTTTACCTTGATAAATTACCATCATAAAAGTTTTTTTGGAGATCAATGCTTCCCTTCCCACTTTCAAGGAGCGCTAGTGCTCCTTTCCCTCTTAGTAGGGAGCACTGCAATTCTCTGTGGCCCCCTTTGAGGGAGCACCGAGTTGTTGAGAAAATCATGGGGACAAATCCCCCTTATCTCTGAAGACAAATGAGAAATATCCGAGTCAGTTTAGCTCGAATCCAAGTCCAACGCTGGATCTAAGGGGAGTTCCATAACTGATGGAGCAACATCCTCAACTTATCCCAAGAATATGTAAGGTGGTTAAGCCTCTCAAAATCCTATATAAGGAGGCATCCTCATAGTGAAAAGTATTGTCATTTTGATTGTGGATCATTCGAGCAAGGGGTTTGACAAGGAGAGCTTGGTGAGGCTACTACATCTACATCTACACTTTGTAAGCACCTTATTTTTTTCTCATTAATACATGTGCTTGGCCTGTTTCCTTCAATATTGTGTACATTTGCATGAGCTTATCTTTTGGATAAATCTAGCTTTAAACTAATCATGGTAGAATAGGAAGTATGCTTTGTCTCCATTGTTTATTGGATTGCAGAACTCATTAAAGGATTTGGAGATCAATTTCAACTTGGACTGAGCGAGGACAAACTTTGTAAAAGGGTACTAATACTTTCTTCCTCTTTTATATTGACTAGCTTAGCTATGTTTAAAGGAAAGTCAATGTTCAAAGTTAGCACTTTTCTATCTTGGTCATAGGGGTCTAATATCCAAGAGGGAATTCACCTGTCCGCAGGGGAATTTTCCTACAACACTAATACCCTAGGAGATCCTCTTAAAATGTTAAGGGACAACTCAAGGGAAGTTTATTCACTAGAAACCTTCCAAGAGTTTTGATAAGAAGGGTTTCTTCAAGAATAATCCAAGAAAATGCTCAACCAAGAATACAAAAACAACATTACATTTAAATGCATTCATAAATATAACCATAAGATGAAAATATACCACTTACTCAATAAATATTTCATCCATAAAAACCAAAAATTAATATCCAAGTAGTATTAGATAATCCACAAGCATATCTCCTCCAAAAACGCGCTCTAACTAACCATCCATAGCATTATTCATAAAAGAGAAAATATAAGTAGACAAATAGTGATATATCTCCACAATTATCAATGATTTACAAGTGAGAATTTCTTCTCTTATTTATATGAGAGATCTAGCACCCTTTTCACACAATAGAAGTCCTAAAAACATAAAATATATCATTTATCTCTCATAAAATCTAGAGAAGGAAACATAACATAAAATATCTAGCATACATGAATGGATAGGTATCTAAGACCCCTAATGATGCCTCAAATATGAAGTAGAGTAGTTCAAACATCAAATTGTCCCTAAAAATAGCTCCAAGTGATCAAAATAATATGTATCATATCTTATAAAATATGTCTGGAAATTTCTATGCGAGGGTTCTAATAAATCAGCCCTAGGTAGTTGGAACAAACATTTGAGCATATTGTCTTCATGTTGCCAAAAATTTGAATCATTAATGTACATATATGGTTGTTCAAAATGTGACAACTCTACACTCTTGACTCTAGAATCATCATCAATATCATAAATGGGATCCCCATCAAAATAGAAACAACTCATATCCCATTTATTCCTTTCAATATGAAGAAGGTCATCAACATGATCATCATGTTCTTCATCAAATGAAAAATTGACCAAATCTAAGGGTTTATCTAAAACCTCTTCACTTTCCAAATCATGAAATGATGCATCACCAAAATCAACAACTTGGAAAGGAGTAAAACTCACCATACCCATGTTTTCATGTGACACCATACCCATGTTTTCATGTGAAGGATAAACAAAAGATTGAATACCCTCATCTTCATTAAATGGAGGAGTAAATACCAATTTCTCATATTCATGAGGAGGAGTGCTCTGTCCAATAGGGTCTTCTTCATGGACTTGATCTTCAACATGATATAATTCATCAAGGTCTTTTTCTTCTTCAATGTATTCATGAGATGGTTCTTGCTCTTCTTCAAAAGTTTGATAAATTCCTTCATGAATCTCCCCTTCATTATTTTTTTCTGTAATGGAATCTTCAGGTGCTTGATCTTCAAAGTATTCATCAAATTTTTTATGTATGGAGTGATGAAACTCTTCATTTACAAACTCGTGATCTTCAATGAAATCTTCATCAACATGCTCTTCATGTGCTTGATGACTTTCCTCATCAACTTATTCTTCATGTCTTGTTCTTCATTGAAGTCTTCATCATCTTCAATAGGGTTAAGAATATCTTCTTGTAATAGGCATTCCATCATAGCCTAAAAAGTGTCATCATACCTCTGAAATATTGGGCCCAACGCTTCAATTTTTTTTAATGAAATCTACAGTAGTAGATATACTCTTCGGCTTGAAATATTGTAGAACCCAATCCATTTGTTTTGTCTTTAGAGTATTAGAAAATAGTCTCATCAATGCATATTCAAGAACAACATTAGTTTCTTAAGCATATTTCAAAATATTTACAACATGGGAAATAACCAAAAGAGGATCACCATCAAGTTTAAGGAAAAATACAACCTTCTTGGGAAAAATATCTAGGGGTTTAAGGTTTATTTCTCCCTAATTTTCTAATTGTGTTGGTTAATGAAACCCTAAATTAGCTCATCGTTTATCCCTCGTATTTCATTGAATTATTGTTTACTAAAGGACTATTGTAAACCTTCTTATCAAAACTAGAAACCTTCCAATAGTTTTGATAAGAAGGGTTTATTCAAGAATAATCCAAGAGAATTCTCAACCAACACAACATTACACTTAAATGCATTGATAAACATGACCACAAGATTAAAGGATACCATTTATTCAATAAATATTTCATCCATCAAAACCCTAGCAATGAATATCCAAGTAGTAGTAGAGAATCCAAAAGTGCATCTCCTCCAAAAAATAACTCTAACTAACCATCCACAACATTCTTCATAAGAAAGCAAGTAGAAGTAGACAAATAGTGATATATCTCCACAAGTAGCAATGATTTACAAGTGAGAAGTGCTTCTCTTATTTATATGAAAGATGTAGCACCCTTCTCATACAATAGAAACCCTAAAAACATAAAATAAATCCTTTATCTATCATAAACCCTAGAGATAAGGAAACATAACATAAAATAGCCATGATACATGAGTGGATGGTTCTCTAAGACCCCCAAATATGCCTCTGGGATGAAGTGAAGTATATCAAACATCAAATCATCCCTCAAAAAGTTGGTCTAGATATCACAGATGTGGCAGGTGTGGCCTCATGAAAGGGATGACTCACTCCAAAGTGATGAATATGGGTTGGAAAGTGAAATGTTGCCATGAAAGGGTGGAACGTTTCATCTCTAAGAGGTGTCTCATTTATCCAAAGGGTGGGATGTCTCATTAAAGGGTTCCATGTCATCATTAAGAAGCAAAAATGTCACATCAATATTCCCCATCATCATAAATGTGCAACATCCCATCATAGAATAACAATATCCCATCATCAAAATGTACCATCTTCAATGGAAAGGTGCCATGCCATCTCTCCAAGTTCAACATTGTCAAGGAAAGGTCCAACATCCTGAAGAGAAGGTGTAACGATCTCAATCAAGTGGTGGTGATGGTCTCCATAGAAGTGTGTTAGTATCCCCTCTATATGCTCCAAAGGATCAAAGTGTCAACCAAACATGTGCTCATCTGCAATCCATCATCCGAGGAGGGGCTCATGTGGTCTAATGCATAATGAAGATCGAAGGTAAGGTACACAATCCAAACACAACATACAAAGTGAGTCATGCCAATGTAAAATTCATTAGATAGATCTCACAAAGTATCTGCTTCAAACTTCACACTAGTTTTCAAAGTTATAGAATTTGGAAAGTTTAGGTATTGGAGGATTATTATTACCCCCTATTAGGTGTGCCAATACCCAATATAAGAAGTATGTCCCAGGGGAACCCAACAAGGAGTGTGTGCAACGATATGTGGTATGGATTGGGGTTTACTTCATGGGTGGATTTTCATTGACATGCAAGGCCATGTATGATAGTCATCCTCATGAGCTCTTTTATGGAGGGAGCGCTTAGGAAATGAGGCACCCTTTCCTCGACACCATGTCTTTCCAAACCCTTGTTTGCCTTTTTTTAATTGCTTTAACATTTTTTGGCTTTTGAATTTGATTTTCTAAGTCCCTTTTAAGATATGCATTCAATGTATAGGACTTGGGGTGATAGCCTCTTAGTGAGGAGGTAGAGCTCATGCTTCATTTCTTTCTTGGTTTTTGATACTTTGTTTTTCATGTTTGTTTCTTTGCCTTGCATTTTGAATTAGGGTTTTTTCTCTTTCTATATAATTTTTTATAATGTTGCATCAATCGTGGGCATTCAAGCCCCTTCTTCTCATGGGATTATGAAGAATGAACCTTTTTGGGACATGACAACGGAGAGAGGACAATTGGAATATGTTGTGTATGGTAAGGGATACAAACATGTTACCCCTATTAAGGCCCCTGAATAGTACAACTTTTCCCAAGAATGACAACACTTTAACAAGATATAATGATAACCACCAAGGTGAAACAAAGAAAAAAGTGTAAATTCAAAGCATTAAGATTCATTACCTAATTCAACCCATGATCACCATTTTCAGGCCCCAAACATTGACATTATCACTTGATATAAAGTGTCAAAAGAATGTATCTTAATGTGTATTATACCATGGCATGTAGCTTAATGTGTATTATACCATGTTATTTGATGTGAGTGAGCTGAGCATGCAATGGAAGGCATTTGTGGTCAATTTCTATGGAGAACTTCAAAATGTCATCATTGAAAATGTTGTCTAGAATGTAGATTATGGAAAAAAAAATCTCCAATTACCCAGAAGTGAGGAGGTGAATGTCATTGCATTTATTTCCATTGTTGGGTCGCTTGAGAATTGTTTGTACTAATGATTTTATGTAGGATGTTCAATAGAGAATAGATATACTGAGATTAACTTATGATTTTGCAACGTAATTACTAGAGATCAAATGCATGATTTCCATGTAGGTATTCTTTTAATCCAACTCTCCCCTGTATTATTTGGACGAAGGATATATTTCTTTGGGGATTTTGAGTAGAAGATAGATAAACAAATATTATCTCATGATTTCTATGGAGGATATTATCAATTTCGATTGGCTAATTTCCTTTCTCTTTGGTAAAGTACTTTAACAACGAGAAAATCTTCATGCTCATGCTCATAAATAGTGAAAAATATTACTACATCCCTAGTGCATTGGGAAAAAATTCATCATATGTTATATGTTGGTATAGAATATAGTCTTGTCTTCATGCTGATAAATAGTGAAAAATATTACTACATCCCTAATGCATTGGGAAAAACTTCATCATATGTTGGTATAGAATGTGTTGCAACCTCTAGGATTAAGAATAATTTAAGATGGATACTTTATTTGGCGATATTCTTGAAGCTTTAACGGAAATAACTATTATTCAATTTGTCTTAATCTTCCTCATTCTTCCTTTGTTTATGCAACACTGCTTATTCAAGTTCACTAATATCCTCCGAATGTAGGGATCCATCCATGTACATCTTTTTTCTATACGTTTCCCACTGTGAAGCTTCTACTTGTACATGCTTTATGTGAAATTTGGTTATGTATGAACCCATAGAATGTGTCTCGATTCTATTTCATGTCAAATGATTAATTACAAGTTATAACTTCATGCCATGAATAAAAGGACTCAATTATCACCACTAATTGAGATGGTTGATGCCACAATTATTTTTAATGTATTGCCACTTTCTTTTAACATATTGCATTACTAGCGCCTAATGTCAATATTCCTTTCTAAAATAGTAAAATATATGGTTGCACAATTTTAATATTTTCTAAATTTGAATCGAGTGGAACATTAATAACTATTTACTATTATCTCAATTTTAAGATTTCTATGATCAAAGTTCAAAGTTTTTCATGAGATGGTTCTTCCTATCCATCACATATATTTTTATAAATCAATATTTCGGACCAATTCAATGTAATGTATCACCAAGATGAAAAATGGAGAAATTTCAATCATTGACAAAAGTATCAATATAAACAAAAATATTAATATAAAAAGTTTTTTTTAATTTTTATTTTTGTTAATTACGAGAATCAATACAAAATTGCCATAATTTATGAAATAGTAATAATTATATATGTCATAATTATTATAAAATCTAATGAGAATCAAGAAGGAAAGGTTTATAATTCAATAAAAGTTCTTATTTAATAATAAAAAAGAAAAACAATATTAAAATAATAAAAATAAGATAAATGTTTAATATATTAAGAATAACTTTATATATATTATTATAGAGTGATATAATAATATACAAGTAGAACAATAATAATAATAAAAAAGATTAAAAACTAGATTAAATATAAATTATTAATTTAAGGTAAAATAATGATTTTTAAACATTTTCAACGGAGTTTAATTTGGGTGGTTTGGACACTATAAGGAGAACACCTTCTAGTAGAGGTTTTTATGGAACCTCCTCGAAAAATTTATCCCTTAGTTGTTTATAGCAGAGGCGGACGACCAAAAGTTTTTGCAGAGATTTCTTTTTTCAGTGCGCCTTTAAGGTAGATATGGACCGATGCACATATAAACATAATGCATCAGTGCATAAATGTTCAAATGCACCATCACTTTTCATAGCGGATGTTGTTACGGGATGCGAGCATCCAAAATTGTTTTGCCAACATTTTTGTTTAGTGCACCTATACGGTAAATCCACCCTGGTGCTCAAGTACAACATAATGCACTGACAGATAGATGTTCAAATGCATCTCATAAGTTATAACAAAAAATAACAAGCATCGATCAAAGCGCACTAGTGCCATTGAAAGTAGCACACCAATGCATAAAAATGTCAAAGCGCACCAATGCATACAAATGTTAGACGACACACCGCATTATGGGTAGATAAAAAGAAATTACGAGACTGATTTTCATTTTGACACCTCATCTCGTGTTTCCAATTTCTCAAGAAAGCACCAATGCTTACTCTATTACCAAGGACTCTCTATTTTTGGTAATTCTTAGTGATTTCATCAGCTCTATTAGTTGATTCTAGAAATTTCCAATTTTTGAAAATTATCACAAATTTTCATTTCCTCTCAACGGTGGAACCATGCCTCTTCGGGACTTAAGAGTTAAGGTCATTTGTTTATTACCTTCTCATTTCCATTTTCATTAGTTCAAAATTTGAATTTATCTTGAAATTCAGAATATATATATATATATATATATATATATATATATATTCCAAATCCACGCAATGTGTCATTTCAATTTAGCTCGTCTTGGCATGATGCATCCTGTGCTAACTTCAAAACAAGCATTGTTGTGGGTGCATAGAATATTTACCTTCATCAATGCTTCTGCTTACACGAGTTGCATTCAGTATGTTATAACAAACAACGTCAGGTAAATAATATGTTGGTGATTTTCGAACACAACAACATTGTTGTGCTCTATTTAACCAAGCGCACTACTAAAAAATATGACACATAAAATTTAACTAAGTGGTGCAACCATTTTAAACAAATGCATCAATATTATTAATAGAACTACACTAGAACATATATTGTTCGATTGGGCATTTCCTTTGGTGCCCTATCTTGGGTGCTCTATGCTTCACAAAACACCATTAAACAAAATGACCGTGCTTCAAAAACATGGTATCACTGGCACGTTCATAGTAACTGTTGGGGCAATACTTTTTGGGTAAGTTTTGGGAATCACGCATAAGAAAATTGCATGATAAGTCAACAAAGGAGCAACGTGCACGAAAGAAAATTAGCGCATATTCAAGAGCCATCACACAAAAGACGGAAGTTAGTTAATAGTAGTTAGACCATTTGGTCCATTTTGTAATGTGTTAATCCCTAATATCAATGTATAAATATGTATGGGATTTTGGTAGAAGGGAGTGTTATCAGACAAATCGATAAGTGCAGACACAAACATATCTCCCTAGTTTCACCCTGAAACTAGAACAAAAC
>CBVK0100180688.1:0-15162 GCA_900067695.1 Picea abies
TTTTGGGAGAACAAGCCTAGCTTGGGCTTCCATGGGGCAAGGAGCCCACATGTTGGATTTGGTAGGACCGCACATAGGATCACAAAGAGATGCCTTTGGAGGCTTACTTGACATCATGGAGGATCTTATCCAACCCCTAGTACCCAAACGATTTTCCTATGAGAGGAAAAACATCATATTTTGAGGGTTGACATCATACTTGAGGGGGTTTGATGGTGATGGAGTGATTGCACATTGAAACTTGGCATATTTTCACCAAATGAGGCATGGAGAAGTATTATCACATGATGAGGAGGCTCAAAGAGCCCCAACAACTTCCAAATCTTCTCCAATGACTTGCTCAAAGTGCCAAAACGTCCCCTAAAGGGGTGACATCATCTTCTTTTTAGGGTTTATTTGTGCAAAAGTGAATTTTAAGATGAATTGTTTAATATTATTTTTATTCAAGGGGTAAGATAAGGGTTTTTTACCCCTTATCTTATGTTTTACCCTTACTAAGTGGAAAAACTATGATTTAGACATTTTGTATAAATAAAGATCATGTCAATCTCTTTTCATAACATAACTCTCCCATTGTGAAGAGCTAAGGACTGAAATTTTCACTACCTTCAAGATTTTTGTTCTCTTGTGATATGGTATGGTATTATATTTGGTTATTGACTACATGATGATGATGCACTATCTCTTGGAGGTATTTTCTAGCCATTTGTGGTGGTTTATATTGGCATGTTATGGTTTATCTTGTTGCTATTTGGATTGGTAATAAATTTTACTTGTTGCTATCATTTGTAATTCAAGCTCAAGTTTTATTGTTTCTAAGTCTAGGTAGGGAGTATAAGTGCATACACCCCTACTTTATCTCCACCATAAATTTAAGCATAGAATTTTTTTTCGCAAAGGTTTGCTAAGGAAGTATAAGGACATACACCCCTTAGACCAAACCCTAGCTAGGTTACTTTCCTTGGGGAATAAGAGGATTTATACCCCCAAGGAGGTAGTATCTCTAGATCTTTACCTTTTGATCCCATTAACCCATTAGTCAAAGGCATTAGTCATTGCATTTGAGAAATAAAACATTGCATTGGTAAACGTGAAAAGTTGAAGATATCTCACTTGGGTATTGTGCTTGGAGACTTAGGCTATCTTGCCTCATTGAGGTATCCCCTTTCACCCACTAAAAATTGTTGTTGTAATAAAACTAATCTACAACCATTAGGGTTCCAGAGATCTAACTCTCTAAACCTACATAACTCCTAAACTAACCCTAGAAACTTGTTAAAACTTTTCCCTAACTAACTACTAACCTAGGCGTATATTTTAGGATAATTTAGTGTTATTTTTGTTGGTTAATCTTTTTTTTATAAGGCTTGGTTTTATACATAAATAAGGCTGATAATTTTCACTGCAGAGATATTATATGACGACCTTGCTTTTATGCTAAAGTCTTGCTCTTTCATTCTTGAGTTAAACTAGTCATTCTTGAGTTAAACTAGTCTTTACTAGCTTGTCTCTTGCTTATTCAAATAGACTTTTAGCACTTATTTTGAAGCCTCCATTATATTTTACATGTTGATATATATCATTGATTTTTCTACAATTAGGGACATCAAGATTAACTTGTTTTTCCACCTAACATATTGCAAGTACACTTGGCTCTATTATGTCTTGGGCAGGTATAAACATTCTTAGAAGGTCACTTAAGACTTTGGAAACCTCAAACAACCCTCAAGACTCATCACCAAGTTCCATTTTCCATCTAGTAACTTGACCTATAGGGGCTTCTATTCATACATCTCACTTTCCATCTCATTTCCCCTAGGGTCATCGAGATTCCCCTCTTGAGGTGAATACCTCACCTCTAAAGTGACAAGAACACCTACCTAAGGTGACAATGGGTAGGTGTTCTCTAAGTTGTCACCAATTGGTGGTTGGTTTGAGCTTTTCCCAACCTACAACTTATGCGATAACAGGTTGTTTTGGTGATTCAATTCTAGATTGTAGAAACATATTCTTTATTTGAACAAAAACATCAATGCAGAAACATTCATATATGTGACTAACTATGACCTCCTCAACATAATTAACAATGAAACTTAGCATTAGTTTTCTTTTTCTTGGATGAAAGTCATAACATTTTATTAAATATAAAAAATGTACATTCCATAAATGTGTTTTCAATCATTTTCACAAAAATAAAAGTTGCATTCCCTTGGGTATGGAAAACATCCCTTCCTATCTACCTTCACATTATTTTCCAAAAACAAATCCTACATATCTAAAAATATTATCTCCTTTCTAGTCTATAATGACTCCAATGGAAAAAACAAATTCCAACCAGTGGTATAATATGCAAGCTTAGAACTAATCCATCCAAAATTTGAAACCCAATCAATATAAAAGATGATTCCAACAAAATTGGGAATGGAACACCAATATCATAGAAAAAGATAACCCTATTGGTTATCTTTAGGCCTAAAAGTACTTTGGCATGAACATCACACTTAACTATCATTGATGGGCATCGTAGGCATGCACCCTTCTTAAAGACAAAGGACTTTTCCAACCAAGTTGCATATACAAGATTAATACTCAAGATATTCCTTTAGTAGCCCTAGTAAGCCTATAACTTTGCATTAGGTAATTATGAGAAAGGGGTTTACAAATATTTGAGATTTGATGATTTATGAATGAGTATTTAGGTTTTTCTGATATGGTTTCATCATGTTGTAGAGATAGTCCCTTCAACAAAGGTGTAGATTATGGTTTAAATGGGGGGTTTTGCAAGAATCCATGTGAATATGTGTATTGGGATAGATTTCATATGACTGAGAGAGTGGAATGGAAGAGGTTTGGGACATAGATTCTTCTTTTATTTCATCCTTCAACTTCATAGAATTGACCCATAAATCCCACCTCTTCTCTGATTAATCCTTTGCTCATCGAATATATTACCCCAAATCATTGCTTGATTGAGCATGTTTATCAACATAGTGTGTGTTGATTACTTATGGTGTATTTTGCAATAGTAGAATATATTAAGACTTCAGAAGAAGAGTGTTTTTTAGACGAAAGGGTCAATGCTTTAGAATGTGTCACTTCATTGTTTCCAAATGGAAAGGAAACTAGCTTCTTGCAAGAACTAAATAAGAGTATACTAGGAATCAACCTAACCACAATCAAATTAACCTTAAATAGATCATAATTAAGCTTACATTAATCCTTATTATATGATATATATTCTCTAGTGATTTATCCATTTAGCCATGGCCTAAGGCAACAAGAACCTTTAAATTCTAGTGAGATAGATAAATATAAAGCATGCATAAATTCATAATTCATAATTTTAGAACAATTTTCAAGTTTAATAATTTTCATATAACATAGATTATAATGTTATTATGGTATTGTTTGTCTTTGTGAGAAAATTAAATTTTAGTAAATGAGCTAGTGTATTACTTATTTTTCCATCTTCAATATTACCTTATTAACTATTGTATTAATATTTAAAAATATGTTATTATCAATTAATATTATTTTTAATTAATTATTTTACTTAAAAATAAAGATATAAAAATGGAACTTTATAACTAAACTTATATGTTAACATGTTTTTCTCAATTAATTTATCATTATTAGAAAATAATAACAATCAAATCCTAAATATATATAATTGTTGGAAATCTCTCCCCCATTTTTTAATTTTTTTTAACAATTTTTTTTTTATAGTGTGTGATGCATGTAGTTATTTTTGTATGGAAGGGGGAGAGTAGTAGAAACGATGTGGGAAGCCTATGTTTTTATATTATTTTTGAAATTTCATTTTTTATTTATAGAGAGATTATTGAAATTCTTAAAATGTGTTATTTATGATTTTCAAAATCAAATTAATTAGTTAAACATGGTAATCTATGATATGTTATTTTTACATTTTTAAATATTGTATGGTGGTATACTTACCACCATCGATGTATAGATGTTATGTTGAATTGTGAATGTTATAAGAAAAATTTTAATGTAAATCATTCATTTATATTTATTTATATAATCATCAATTATTATAAAGTAAACATAAATTAGTGTAGATTTATCTTAATTTCAGATTTAGCATGTATAAAGAGGGATCAAATATTTTAAGGTGAAAACTTCTTTTAGATCATAAAACTTGAGGAAAGGTTTGCACCTTGAGGGATTTCATCATTCTCGGCACATGATAGATCCATAGTTAAGATGGATCTATGTCGTTCCAATTGTGAGTAGCCATGTGAAATTTTTAGATGATCATCATTATATGCATATGTTTCAGATGAACTTGATCCTTTGAAATTTACTAATTACCATCTAAAATCATTTTTTCAATCAGAAAATAAATTTAATCTCTTAAACTAAACTAAACATTAGGAAATTTACATCATTACAAAAGGGTAAAATAACGAAGTTGGGTAACGATTCCGTAAGAATCAGGTCACGAAAATTGGTAATGACATGTTTTCGGTCGAACTCTTGATTTTTCAGCTAAAATAGTTTTTGCCCGAACTGTTTTTTCAACCGAAACTTAAATCTAACAACACCGTTGAAAAATATAACACAAATTTTAAATATAACAACAATTTTTCGTTAAAACTAACTTTCGGCCGAAAACATGTAACTATGACACTTTTCAGAAATGTATATGTTCACTTCAACTTACTCCAACTTGGGGAGGAGCAGACTCCTTAAAATATTGTGAGTCTGGTTTTAGAACTAGTACCAACATTTTCAGACTTGAATCTACTTTATTTTTATACAATTTGTATTCAATTTAATTATTTTTTAGTAATTTTAGTTCATTTAAAAAAAAAAATGTCTGCATATTATTTTTAGATGACATAATGATTCAATAAAATGAAAAATCAATATCTGCAATAATACATATTTTATCTTCTTTAGTTTTGTTTTTCACTTTCTTAGGACTTAGATCGGTCAACGGAGCCGCTAAACCTGTCGGAGTGGATTAATTCAAACGGCTTGGGTTAAATAGACAACCCCGGACCAGATTCACTCCTCCAGTTGACGAGTGGTCAATTTTGCCCATCAACATACCCCTAGGTCGAACCCCAACTGTAAATGTAAAAATAAATGTATATATACTTATGTAAGCTCGTGAGTTTTTGGTATCAAGTTTTGGATTCAGTTTTGTGCACACATCCCATAGTTTGGTGATTGCACAAGGATTGTGCATCAAATAAAGAACATGCATATTTCATAGTGTAATGCACACCTATGTAAGTGTGTGAGGATGGTGCACCAAAGGAAGAGTGCACACATCCCATAGTTTTGCGCACACAGGATTAAGCATGTGATTTTGAGGCCAGAGAGCCTTTGTATATATGTTTGTGTTTTAAGGTTGGTGAGCCTTGATGAAAAAGGCCAGTGCCCCTATATTGTAAATGTAATCACCCTCAAGATTATTAATATAAACACATCACTGCACGCAAAATCAACTCATATGAAAAGAGATAGGGAGATAAACTCCATGGAAAAGGGAAAAGGGGGAGCTTAAGTCAAGGGAATATTTTATTGATATTTCTTAAATTTTAATTTATGGATATGTATTTATCCTAAGTTTCCAAAGGATGGGAACAAGTCACCAAGTGGCTAAAAACTAGTCCTGAAGGTGACAAGTGTCCATTTATAACCATGCAATATATATTGTTGGCCTTAGTGTAATGTGGGGGGATTATCACTCATTCTATGATGATTTAGACAGACTTCCTCTGTGAAGGAATATGTATTTTGTTGTAACTTATTGTCATATCTTAACCCTATGCTTGGGAAGACTTCTTACTATTGAAGGGATAGGTTGACAGGCCTATGAGCATTCTCTGCAAGTGATATATTTGATGTTGAAGAGGCGGGTTTCCAGGCCCATGAAAATTCTCTACGACGGAGAGTTTGTGGAGAATTGTTCCCTGGTAAGCTGGACATTAGATACAGGGCTATGAGACTTCTTGTCCGGCATGTTGTTGAAGCCCAAGAAGGGAAGTGGGGCAGTAGAAGGACTATTGAACAGAGAAGGGGCACACTTCATGGGGTGGGACAAGAATGTGGGGAATGAGGGATTGTAGGCTAGTTGCAGTAGTTGGCACCTTGGACCAAGTATTTTGTTGAATATCAAACCATAGTTGGCGATAGGAACCCTTTTTCCTATGGATTTTAAGCCCAATCTCGGGGGTGACCTGTTGCTGAAAGATTATGAGTGACATAGTCTAGGGATGGGAGGAATGTATGAGTCCTGCATGTAGTTGGTGAATTTTCATAAAAGATAAGTGTCCTTCATAGGCTTGTTTAATTAATGTGTGATCTAATTTTCATACTTTTAAATGGTTTTATCTTCCTGTATGAAATTGCATCTGAATATTGTGGTTAACTCTGTCTAATGTTACTGCATGTGTGTGTGTTCCTTTTTCTTGTATGTTGCAACATATGTGGGCATGAAAATTATTAAGTATTCATGTTAATTTAAACTATGTGGCATGGTTAGAAGATACCAAGGTATGGTATGAATCGTCAAGCATGCAGTGAAGAAGTCTGCGCGCACAAAGGTGATAGAATTTTTGTGCAACATTGGATTGATTGCACACACAATAGTGATATGTGAGAAAACATTTTGTGTGCACAAAAATATATGTGTGTTCAGAAGGGCTAAGTGTGCATTAGGTTTGTGACATTTATTCTACTGTTATAAGGGTAAAATCTAAAAGTTGGGTAACACTTTTGTGAGAATCGGGTCATGAAAATTGCTAATGGCATATTTTCGTCCGAACTCTTGAATTTTCCAGCCGAAATAGTTTTCGATCGAATTGTTTCTTTAGTTGAAAGTTAAATCTAATGGCATCATTGAAAAATGTAACACAAATTTTAAATCTAACAAAATTTTTATGTTAAAACTAACTTTCGGACGAAAAATACTGACTTTCGGTCAAACTAATAGTTTGGCCAAAAACCTATAACTATGGCACTTTCCAGAAAAGTATGTGTTCACTTTAGCTTAGTCCAACTTGGGGAGGAGCAGACTCCTTAAAATAATGGAGTCTGGTTTCAGAACTAGTACCAACATTTTTCGTAATTGAATCTACTTTCTTTTTATACAATTTGTATTCAATTTAATTGTTTTTAAGTAATTTTAGTTAATTTTATAACCAAATGTCTGCATATTATTTTTAGAAGACATAATGATTCAGTAAAATGAAAAATCAATATCTATAATAATACACAATAAAAAATTATGGAAATTTTATATTATGGAACCTTTCATTGTCCTCTTCAAAAGGGTACTTTTAGATTTTACTTTTAAATAAAAATTAAGGCAGATAAATGGTGTCAATCTAAATGTGTTTAAAATCTACAACTTTTTCAGGTTGGTCAAATTCAAAAAATTGTAATAATTATAATATTCCTCCATTGTCTTCAAAACTATAGTCATACTTTAATAGATTTTGTTTGGATTGTTGCAACATATTTCATTTTTCATAATCAAAAGTTTAATAATGAGTAAATTGGTGTCAACAAACATAACTCATTATCAATACCTTCATTTTTAAGGAACATATTGTCAAACAATCACTAAAATGACATATCAAATGTCAATAAAAAGAATTAAAAAAAAAACAATAGGAAGCTAACAAAATTCATGAAAATCTTTTTTTTTACTATAAAGTGAAATACTAAATAAAAAAAATAATTATGTTTACCGAAAGTTGAAAAACTTATGAGAATATATTTTATTTTCTCAAAAAACAAGGAAAATAGACACCCAGATTCATGGTTTTACCCAAAATTGAATAATAACAAAGTGAAATGATGAAGATATTGAATAAAATATATATTGCACCAAATCATTATGAAGTTGAATAATAACAAAGTGATATGATAAATATATTGAATGGCCCATATATTACATAGTAATTGATTTCAAATCTATATTTTTCATATTTTCTCATAGACATATTTTCTCATAGACATGCCCACGCACTTTCCCATCTTTTCATATCAATCATATGGAAATGGAGGTTGAGATAAAATCCCATGAAAATATTTAACTCAAGATATTGTAGTAACAATGAGTCCCTGCCACTCTATCTTTCCAATATTAATAATTACCTTTTCTAATGTCAATCACTGGGACTTATGGATTATTAATCCCTAAGAAATTATCAATGGAATTTTTCTATCTTCACCTCTTTCAATAGGTATAATAGGCATAATTTGAGGAAATAATTCATCTCATGGAACCCCCACATAGTTATCAAATCTTACTAAAACATATGTAGTAGGTTTAGGAGGGGATGTTCCAATATTATGCACCATATGTTTGACTACCCCAAGGGCACCATTGACAAGTCCTACATTATTTCATAAGTTTGAAGTAATCATCACCCTAGATCCAACAACAATAACCAGTTCATTGTCCAAGTTTTCCTCATTTGCTTCCATGAAGTAGTTGCTACATGCTCTTGTAGCAACACTACATGCTATGGGGTGATTTAGGGATCTCAAACAACACTTATTGTGATTGTGGACATCATAATTTTTTGCAAACAAAATGTATAACCTTATCAAATGAATCTTTTGTGGAACCATCAATATTGGTGTTTGTATGTGTCATTAGTAATTTCCAATCTTCTATAATTGGAATTGCATCTCTAACATTCATTAGTAGATGTCGAAAATGTTTATGATCATTCGTTTGCCCATATTTTTTGAACCCTATATCAAAAGTTGCAAAAATTGTGAATAATTTCCATAATTCCTTAACATACATATGCACCATAATAGGAAGTAGTTGTCCCAAATCACAAACCAATATAATTGATCTACCTCTAAAATGAACAATACAATTTTCAAGAAAAACTTGATGAAATCAAGCATCAATTTGTGTTAACAATTTTTTTCCTATAAACCGATCTCATTGATAAGGATGTATTTGACATGTCTCATCTCCTCTTGTAAGGTAATCAAACATGACCCTTGTAAATTGATCATGTCCCTTACTAGTATATGAAGTGTGGAGTGTATTGTAGATGCAAATATGTTGAATACCACAACATTGATCGAAGCCTAAATAAGTAAGGGGATCTTATGAGGAAGGGAATCAATTTCTAAGGCATGTTTAATTGCACAAATCAAATAATATTTTCTAGTACCAAAAATCCCTTGGATAATCATGTGAAAAGGTTTTGTATGACCACCTCCTCTATAATGTTCAAGAATTTTATTTATATGATATTTTTTGTTTTCCCCTTAAACTTTCAAAATAATATTTTACATATTCAATAGTAACAATTGCATTCACTTTTTTCTTCTGGGATATGAAGTTCATTACACAATTTGATGTGTCTTCATCCACAAAGTTATAGCTCCATTTTTCCATAACATCACGATCCCTAAATCCAATCATTTCAAATTTGTTGGAATTTATAAACTTATTCTTATAAAAACACGAAATGATCTCCCACTCATGTTGCATAGAATATCTCTACACATTAAAAAAATATTCATCCTTGTATTCATATTGAGGTGGATCCTTTGGAGGTATTGGATTACGATCAATATGCCAAGGGTTGTAACTAAATTTTCCCCAATTTTATATGATGCCATCAGTTATACTACATGTATCTCTACTAAAATCAAGGAATGGCTTGTAGAATACCAACTCAAACCAATAGAAATCCATAAATTTATCATTTTTGTGAGCCAAAGATGAACTAAACCTAGGAAACACTCATACAATGGTTGAAGTTTTTCATGGAAACCATTTATCATCATAGTGGCTTTTGGCATACAACCATGATCTTGTAGTGTCTATCAATGGAAGGTGCAACATATTCATAGGTCTCTTAGTATATGCAATGATTGTCGNNGAAGGTGCAACATATTCATAGGTCTCTTAGTATATGCAATGATAAGAAAATTATCATTATGGTCATCATAATATCAAATTGCACTTGCTTGAAAACCTTCATCCTAACATTTAGAACCATGAATAGGCGACTACATTTGCAAAGAGGAAGTTCCAAAAGTAAATGTCATGTTTCTTGGTCTCTTATGTTCCTATCAACAATGGTCTCACACAACAAAGTCCTATATGCACATGTTGTTGGTTCATTTGGATTTTGAATAGAAGATGTATGCATCAACATATCATGGAAGGTCTTTGATCCTTTTTCATTTTTTTTGCATGTTTTTCTATGTAATTAATGACCACACACTTAGAAAGAATAGGTTTATAGTCTATATTTTCTCGCCACATCATCAATATTTCATGATTATGTATATGTAATCTATCATCATTTCATCTAGGTATGAACCTATTTTCTCCATTCTCGTTGACATAAAGTTTTAACATCTGACATAGATCCCATGGTGACTTATATCAACACACCATTTTTCTATCATTATTTCAAAGAAACAATTTCTCATTGCACATTATGTGGCACTCAACACAATTTAGAAGTTCTTCATAATCCATCATTGGATGAAATTGAAATATTTTTTGACTGTCCTTTAAGAAGGGATGTTCATCGTCATTTCTCCGACTAGGGATATTTATCTTATCTTAATTGCATGGGTTGAAAGCATGCATAGACCTATCAAAATATTATTTTGTAAATCTAACTTGAACAAGATCATCCCAATTCAGTGTGTCCATATTGGGAGCATCTTTTAGAAAAATATCCATGCACATGTGGAGATCCACAATGTTTTCGTTCATAATGACACCAAAATTTTGTAGTCTAATGAAATTTTGAGAAAATATATTCTTGAAACAATGTTTGTCTCAAATGCATATAACATGATACAATATGAGGACTATCAATTACATTTTGACATCTTGATTTCCTAAATTTCCCTGGATCTACAAAGAAAGTATTGGGAATCAATTTATGCAAATCTGTCCACTGCATATCCTTTACGCTTAGTGTGAAGAATATTGCGGGACACCCAATTTGTTGAATCAAGTCACATAATTATACATAAAATTGTATCTAGTATGAATGCATACCTCTTAGTACATCACCAAATCTCATTAATCTATCTACAAGTGGAGAACTGAGAAGATTTTATAAATGCTCTCATAAATCATCAACTATTGTAGGTAGTTTTATCATTTGTTTAACAAAAACTACAAAGGAATCTTGAGCATGATGTCTCGTGATGATATTAAGTAAAAATTATCTAAAGAGAGGGTGCCTCCTGAACCTATTGTCACAATGTTTGAGAATTTGTTTTGCATACTCATGAAGATGCACATTTCTCATTTGTGGTTGTAACCAATTATCTTCACATTTAGGGAACAATGTTAGAAACGTTGTATCAAATAAACTTTAGTGTTATACTCATTTACGAGAGATGAATGAATTGTAGACCAATTAATCACATCTATAGATTCACCATTTGGGTGGTTTTCCTCTCTATTATGATTATTTACCCAAGATCAAATAATTTTAATTTCCTTGGGTGCATTTGGAGGCCTTAAATTAAAATGAGTTGTCTCACAACCTTCTAAGATATCATCACAACCTAGAACCCCTTCCAACATTGCAAAGTCCATGTCATTTTCCATATTTAGTAATGTAACATAATTAATCATATGTGAAACATCTATTATATTTTCTAGTAACTCGTTGAGGGCACATAAATCAAATTCAACACCACGATAATATGGAACATGATAAAGCTTACAAAATAATGCATCTATTACTTTTTAATTTCTAACAGTGATAGCATAACTTTATCCTTGGTGACCCTTTTCGCACAACAATCATTAAATCCAATTTGTTAATACGTCGAGGTAATTTCTTGAAAGCATCTTTAAACTCTTGAGTAAAACTGATGGTGTGTCCTCTATATTTGTCACAACAATCATTAAATCCAATTTGTTAATACGTCGAGGTAATTTCTTGAAAGCATCTTTAAACTCTTGAGTAAAACTGATGGTGTGTCCTCTATATTTGTATTTACCACCTATTAAATGCATAACTTCTAAAATTACACTAACTCATGCTATCAACATCTCTTCAACATCTCTTCAACTTGTGTAAGATTTGCAAGGACCAAAGGTTGCAACCTTGTATTCATATGGTTTTGATATGAAAATATGTGAGTGGTACCCTCTCTTTTACATATTGTACACATCAAGTTTGTATTAGTAGCCACCACTTGAATGCTGGGATATGATCCCTCAAGAACATGACACATTTGAATATGACTTAATTTATCAATTCTTTCATGATTTTTTTTTATGTCCAATAACTTCATCTTCGTATGAAACCACTAGTACATTGGATTTTGTTTGAATTTCAACATCATCTAGCACTATTGATTGATTATTTTGGTGATTTATACTGGTTAGAGAAATAGGTTTAGTTAGTGTCATTACCTCCTTGATACCTCTCCATTGTCTTTCTCAACATGCTATTACTTGATCTCAATTTTGACTTCTATGTTCTTCCCTACCATCATCATTCATTCTTTGCAATTGCGGTCTTTTTCTTCCACAAGCCTTTTTTTGTTGCTCCTCCCTTTGATCCTCATTCATACATTGCAGTTGTTGTCTTTTTCTTTCACAATCCTTTGTTTATTGTTCTTCCCTTTGACCCTCGATCATTTTCTATTGTTGCAATCGTTGTCTATGAGTTTTTTGTATCCCCATCTCTTCCCTTTCAATTTCAATGAGTTGTTGCATTTGATTCAAACCATGTATTCTAACTTGATGTCATTGTCGACTTCTAACATATCCAATATTATCATTATTCATTTCCCCATTAATATTAGACACGATGTTGCTCAATTTTCAACGATTTATAATTTATATTCTTATATCAAACAAAAGAAACATAAAAGACATGAATGGTGTTAATTCCAAAATAATTACAGACCAATAGTAGCATCAATACCAAAAATAACAGAAACCAATGTTGAAATGAATATTTTTTTCAAGTTACAAAGTCCAGAGAAAACCCGTGAGTACTTCACCTCATTTTGAGGATGGTACCCTAGGGTAAACCCTAGAATCTTCATAGCACAAGTTCATTCAACAAAATGGCTCGAAGCCATTAGAATAATATACACGTTAGGAGCTCAACATGTCATGTGCGAGACTTGAACTTGGGTGGGGAATATAACAATTATTCCTCCCAACCACCTAAGCTAAACCCAATTAACACTGTTAAAATGAATATAATTGCATCACTAAATTGAATATAAATTAATGTAAAGATCATGTCAAGTTGAAATAAATACATGACGAATTGAATCGATGCATGGCTAGAAAAGAGTTATGAAAGAAATTCATTATCATTTATGATGAACGCACATATTCATTTATGATATATATGTTTGTGTTATCTAGTGAAGATGGTTGCATATTAACCACCAAATCTCTTAAGATTATTCTAAAATTATGAATAACATATAACTACATTATATGTTTATAATTATATATATAATAATAATAATAATAATAATAATAATAATAATAATAATAATATTATTATTATGAAAGGTGAACAGATTTTGATGTTGTATATGGGAAGATCTATTAAAAATTATAAGCAATTTGTTAAATATCATCTATTACATTGTATTTTGTATTTACTTAATATTTTATTATTTTTAAAAGTTGTCAAAAAATTATACATATCCCCACAATATAATGTAGAAAGTACCTTTAAACTCAATTATCAAAATAATGAATTATTTATATTTTAAAATAATGAATTGTTTATATTTTAAAATTTGTGTAACCAATTTTTTAAACTGATTTACTATTTGTGAAATACTAAATATAATACATCATTTAAATTAATTATTAATTTCTATTAAAATGTTTTAAATGAAAATTATTTTCTTTTAGTTTAAATGAATTATTAATTTTTATTGAAATGTCTTAAATGAAAAATATTTTCTTTTAAATTAATGTGTACATAATTCAACTACTATAAATTAAAGTTAATCATTATTTGTTTTTAATTTAATTGGTCATAAGTCAACCATTCTAAAGCAAATTTAATGATCCATATAGATTAATTGAATGGAAAAAATATATAAAAAAGGTCTCAAATTCAATTATCACCCCAATTTATTTGTACTCCATACTTGCTGATTCCCCATATTTAAAAAAAAAATTAAAAAATTATTAGTCACATAAATCATGCACTATATAAGTCATAAATCAAACACTCTACCGTTTAAGTTATTAAATTATTAAAATGTATCTATAAAATAGATTTAGTAATTTATTAGAATGAATTATTACTCCTTGAAGATTATACAGTCAACTTATTAAATCATTACAATGAATCATTAGTACTTTTCAAATATTATACAATCAACTTATTAAATTATTTATACAATTTATTAAAATGAATCTATAAAGTAGATTTAGTAAATTATTAGAATGAATTATTACTCCTGGAAGATTATACAGTCAACTTATTAAATTATTACAATGAATCATTAGTCCTTTCCAAATATTATACAATCAACTTATTAAATTATTTATACAATCAAGTTATTAAATTATTAGAATGGATTTCTAGTAAATTATTAGAATGAATTGAAGGTTATAGTGTCAACTTATTAAATTATTACAGTGAATCATTCGTCTTTTCGGAATATTATACAACCAATTTATTAAATTATTAGAAAGAATTATTGATACTTTCCAGAAGATTATAGAATCACTTTGTTTTTATTGAAAGTGATAGTAAATTATTAGAAGGAATTATTCCTCTTTTCAAAGTTTATACAATTACTTTTTTATTAAAATTAATTAGTCAATTATAATTATTTAAATATAATAAATGATTAATACTTATATAACTTTTTTTTAACATAATAAATTATTATAATGAATTATTAGTTTCTTTCAGGATCAATTTGTTTTTATGGGTTATTTTTTTAACATAATAAATTATTATAATGAATTATTAATTTCTTTCAAGATCAATTTGTTTTTATGGGTTATTGTCGAATTATTAGTTTCTAAATAAGATTATAAATTTATTATTAATTTTTATTAATTTGTTTCCTAAATTATTATAGAATAAATATAATAAATTATTAAAAAAAATTATTAATTTGTTTCCTAAATTATTATAGAATAAATATAATAAATTATTA
>CBVK0100180767.1:0-16391 GCA_900067695.1 Picea abies
CTTGAGATCCTTGGAGGGCACATTCATTGTCTTTGCAGGACCTAGTTGGTCAACAGATTTGGAAGAACAAGCCTAGCTTGGGCTTCCTTTGGGCTTGAAGCCCACAAATTGGATACCATGGCCCACACATTGGACGATGATGACAGCTTTTGGAGGCTTGAGAGACGCCTTGGAGGACCTCACCCATGCTTCTACTATCCCAATGTTTTTCCTTCGGAGGCCAAAACGTCACACTTGGAGGGCTTGATGTTATGCATGGGTTAGGATTATGGTGGTGATGAGAACACATGGCATGATTTTGAGGAAAGACGCCTTGGACCATGGAGGAGAGGCTTGGCATTAGGACACGTGGCCTTTGGAGGCCTATCCCATTAATCCTCAACCCAACGATTTGCTTCAAAGTGCCAAAACGTTGCCCTAGAAGGGTGACGTCTTACTTTTAGCGTTTCTTTCATGTGCAAATTATGAATTAAATATTATTATTATGTAAATGGGGCAAAGTAAAGGAAAGTTTCACTCCTTACTTTGTGGTTTACCCTTGTATGTGGACAGATTATGTTTAGGAGGTTGATATAAATAGAGATCAACCTTGTTTCATTTTTATCATGACATTTTTGGAGAAGAGACTCCTTGGCTGAATTTTGCACCCTACTTGGGCATTTTTACACATCTCTCTTGCTACTATCTCTTGCTATGGTTTGCTTTGGCTATTAGATGAAGATGTAAGGCGTTATCTCTTTTTGGAGGCTGTTTCTTCCTTTTATGGTGGATTTTCTTGGTTAAAAGGAGTTTAGCTTGTTAATGCTTGACCTAGGTTTGGAATCTTTCATGTTATTGCTTCTTTTCTTGGTCACAAGGTTAATTTGCTAATCTTTTGGGGAGTATAAAGGCATACAACCCCACTAAGCCCATCATAATTGTCTTGAAATAATTTGTTGCACAAAGGAATACTAGGAGTAAAAGGGTTTACACCCTCCTAGGGTTTTTCTTAGCTAGTTTTGCTTAACTTCGGGAGTAAAAGGGCTTACACCCCCAAAGAAGTAGCACAACTAGCTATTTCATTTTTAAGACTCCATAACCCAATAGGTAGAGGCACTAATCTTCTTGCATTGGAAAAACAAAATCATTGCATTGGCATACGTGAAAACACAAGATATTGTAATGGTCTAAGTTGAAAACTTTTCCTTGTGCTTTAAGCTTGCTTGAGCCACTAGGGCGTTTTGATTGGTCAAGGATATCTTGTTGCTGTTACAAACTTATGCTACAGCCATTAGGGTTGCTGCAAACTCTCTTTTTCAACCTCAATTTCTCACTCTTTTACCGCTGAAAATAGTTGGCAAGTTGCTATTGTTTATCTACTTGATATTGGCTATTGTTGGGATTGTTTATCTACTTGATATTGGCTATTGTTGGGCAAGTTGTTGGCTAGTTTCTTGGGGTAAAAGTTGTTGCTGTAGAAAATCTTTGCTATAGCCATTTGGCTGCTCTGAAAAATCTCTGAAAACATCTTTTTGTAGCCCTGATTCTCCATCAAAACTTGTGCTAAAGTATTGGAAAGTTATCTATTGGTTTAGTGCTTCATTATCCAATAATTACTTGATAGTTTTGATGGTTATTTATGTAGTAAATGATTGATTCCATTGGTGATATATATATTTTTTATTGTTGTAATTTAGGACAACAATTCTCACTTGCTTGTCCCTTTGACATTTAGGCTTGTATCTTGGTTATTTGTCTTGTCTCAAGTAGGTCTAACACTGTGGTGCAGGTACCCAAGGCTTTGGAAACCATCATCCATACTTGAGACTCATTGTTAATCCTTTTTTCATTTAGTATCTTGACCTATAGGGGCTTCACTTCCATACTCTTACTTTCCACTTCATTTCCCCCTAGGGTCACCTGGGACTCCTCCTTCTGTTGGATTCTTCCTTCACATAAGCGAGGGAGGGTTTATCTAAGGTGACAGTGGGTAAACTCTGCTACCATTATTGCCATCCAATGGATTGGGTCGGGCTTTTCCAAACCCACAGTTTGCGTAATAAAATTTTGGGGCCATTGTTGGGGAGAATTTTGAATCCTCTTTCATCCCCTAATGACACTTTGGAAAGATACCATCCAAAATCCTTTACCCGTAGCTTTCCTAGTGACTCCACTTGAAGGACGTTCCCCTTCCACCCTTGATGAGCTCTTCTTGAGGCTCATTTGGTGACTCCACCTTCCCAGGAACCCACCCTTCCCTGATTACCCTTTCCTTCTTCTGAACCATGGAGGTATATGATGAAAACCTGCTGAAAAGGTGGGATGACATCCCAAAGTTTGATGGTAACCCGTTTTCAGTCGTTACACATATTGTTGATTTTACTGAATATGTCTATTGGTATTAGATAACCCAGGTTGATGAGTCAACGCAATTGTTCTTGGCATCCCTGGATAAGAAACAAAGAAATTTGATCAAGCATGTTTGTATCTCAAAGGATTTAGCTATCCTCATCCGATAATTCCTCATGCATTATGGACCAAAGTCTTAGCAGTTTGAAGAAATGGTTCAAGACCTTGAGGATGCTTTTCAAGAAAGGATGTTTCCTTTGGATCTGATTGACAATTCGAGGGAAATTTCCTTTGAAGGAAATCTCTACAAAGAGGAAGATCCTAATGAATTTTCTCATGTTGAAGATCCGGAAAATACATTTGATGAAGATGAAGTTCTTATATATGCCCTTCCATTTGATGAAGACATCCAGACGTCTGTTCCTCCTACGCATCAAGAAGACAACATGATGGGTTGTAACCCTTTCAAAGACCTCGATGATACTTTAGAAGCAAAGAAGTATTAGAGGAGCCTGTGGATGTGACAGGTCCTTTTGAAGAAAAGTAAACAAAGTGATATGTATTAAGGATCAAGCCTCTTGTGATGAAGAGGTGATGGAGGAGCATGTCCATAAAGAGAAAGAAGAATTTTGATGAGGTGCAACATGTTGATAAACGTCGTTAGACATCGTTATCTTTTCTCCTGCTTGATAAAGTTTAGGTTGTCCAGCCTTACTCTCTTCCTATACATGAAGTTGAAGAAGCAAATGGTCTAAATGATGAAGAATTTGAAGATCTAGTTGAATCTGCCCCAACTTTTGTTCTTCCTGTACACGAAGATAAAGAGATGGTCATTTTTAGTCATATTGATGGTCTTATGAAAGAACCCTTGGATATGGTTGACGAGCATATAAACACTTTCATACCGACTGGGAGACGCAAATGAAATTTTGTTCGTCTCATTTTTTTACAGAGACCCCATTTATGACATTGAGCGTAGCTCTCAAGCAAAGGGGGTTGAGGTGTCATCTTCAAAGGAATGGTCTCCATGCATGTATGATTAAGATGTTTGGCATCCTAATGATGATATGACTACATATTTGTTTTTTCCATAAGGATGACCCGCCGCAACATTTTCAGTGTAATTTTTGGTCATGCCTTGGGAGTTGTGATGCAAATCCTTTTAGGGATGTAGACTTGTTCTATAAGGACTTTAAACCATTGTTGTCCTAGATTTTAGATGAACACCCAGAAGTGGCCATCCTTGCGCAATCAAAATATCACCCTACAAAGCAAAAGTATCTTCATCTTGAAGATTTTTACAATGATTCACGGATGAAGAGGCAATGCCTTTCTTTCTCCAGACATGAGACGAAACCTTGCCTCTTTTATTCTTCTTTGAGGAATCATCAAGCTTTCTTGGGATCTCTCATTTATTCTAAGTCTTTAAGCAACAGTGGTGTGCTAAAGAAGGATGAAAATGATCCATCTTCCTTACAGGGTAGCCCTCTTCAAAGATGGATTGATCAAGCTTGTGGCCATTCTCTCTAGCAGGATTTCCTCCCTCCCACCCATCTCCATGAGTTTCATTCCATAATTTATTATCTCTGTATTTATGCTCATGATTATTTTGTGCTCAACTTGTCCTTGTTGTATTGCATGATTAAGCATAGTGGGAGATACCTTGATGAAATGGTGAACAGATGGTTGCACTGGTTGTATGACTTCACCCATCACTTGATCTTCAGGGCCCTAGGACCCCAGGTAAGTAGGTAGGTCATTTTGATTTCCTGCATTTCCATATTGATTGCTGATGATAGTTTAGTTGCATTTCATTTTTTATTTCCATTTTGCTCTATTTCCATTATCGATTTACATGTTTCTCCTTTTCATCATATATATGAAAATGAAAAGATTTATTCTTTTCTAGATTAGTAGTCATTTTTGGTTTCTAATTATATGGACAAAGGATGAGTGAGTCATCCTACACTTAATGAGTTTGTTGTTACAATGTGTGTAGGCACAGGTACACCGGGAGATGTTGTGGTTCTCATGCACTCTACGACGAGTACATGTCCTCAAGTAGGAGACAGATGTTATCCCCAATTCCTAGGGATAACTAAGAAGATGATGTCTCGAGGCCCTCAGGTTGGAAACATGGAGTACCGAGAGACAACTTGACCAAGAGTGTCCACTCGCACAGACAGAGACCCATTTCACCACCACAGTTCTGGAATCATCGTGAGGGTATCCACCACATCAGTTGGCTTCTGGAAGACATTGGATCTTTCTCCATCAGGTACAAGCCATGTATTATGGTGAGTGTCATTTTAATATTTGAGGCATTTGAGTTTGTTTCATTTTAAACTACTTTTGATATGCAACATTTGCTTGGACATTATGCTCTTTGCCCTATTTCACTTTGGTGGTTCACATTGTGGCCTAGTAAGTGGGTCACCCTTAGGGATATGTTTGCTACTATGAGGTCCTCTTGATGATTCATCGTGCCATTCCCAACCATACTTGTCACTTTCCACACTTCATCCCCTCATCCCCTTCCCTTTTGGGATTTTTGGGTATACTAACCCAAGAAGGGATTATCCCTCATTTGATGGGAAGAAGGGGTTAAAGGCCTAGAGGCTTGTAGCTAGCAAAAGATAAAATCCAATCATGAAACTTATATATGCTCTCTGAGGGATCCTAATGACAATGCAATGTCTCTCATAAGAAACCAATGGCACCCATAATAAAATAACAAATGTAAAAATTCCAACTAAGGTAGAGCGTGTGTGGGAAATGTTTTTCATGCTTAGGTAGAAGTCCCACACAACATATTCAACTTGGGGAAGCATGATGTGACTAGGGTAGAGTCATGATGGGAATTTTTTTCATGCTTAGGTAGAATCCCCACCTTGGTTTCAACCTGGAAACATCTTAAAGGAGAAAAAGGCAATAAATGGGCTTGGAAAAAGGTTGCATTGAAAATGAAGGTGTAGTACACCCTCTACAAAGGCACCCATAAATGAGATACACCAATCCATTATACACCATGAACCCTATGACCAAAATTCTTGCCCTTATCCATGTCACCTTATCCACATGACCTAGAGAGGGGTCCACTTGGGAAACACTCATAAACTTGAGGTACGATTCACCCAATAGGTCGATTTGTCAACCCTTCCATACTTAAACTTGGAAAATTAAATAGGGTCTTTGATCACTTGTTTATTTTGATGAGGTGGTTTTGATGCACATGCTTAGATAAATATTTTATTGATTTGATTTACTCATCGTGATACATTTTACTTGAGATCCTTGGAGGGTGTATTCATTGTTTTTGTAGGACCTAGTTGGTGGACAGTTTTGGAAGAACAAGCCTAGCTTGGGCTTCCTTGGGGCTTGAAGCCCACGGGTTGGATACCATGGCCCACACACTGGATGGCGATGCTAGCCTTTGGAGTCCTGAAGAGTTACCATGGAGGAATGACCCAACCCTTAGCCAGCCAAACGATTATCTTGAGGCTAAAACATCACTTTTGAGGACGTTGACATGACCCTAGGGATAGCGTTATGGTGGTGGTGTTGTTACTGCTTGACACTTGGTATGTTTGATGGGAGAAGGTTTGGCTTGGAGGAGGAAGACATAGCGCTTGAGAGGGAGGCCCTAGAAGGTCCAATGACTTCCATCTTCTACTCCAACGACTTGCAAAAAAGTGCCAAAAAGTTGCCACATGAGGGTGATGTCTTACTTTTAGGGTTTCTTTCATGTGAAAATTATGAATTAAGTATTATCATTGTGTAAAAGGGGCAAAGTAAGGGTTTTTTCCCCTTACTTTGTGGTCTACCTAAAGATAAGTCGACAAACATTTGTAGTAGGATTTGTATAAATAGAGATCACTTCTATTTCATTTTGATCATAGCTCTCTCACTTGAGAGAACACACTCTTGGCTGAAATTTCCGCCCTACTTGGGAATTTTTACATATCTCTCTTGTCACTTGATCTTGTAATGGTTTTTCTTTGACTATTGGATGGAGGTTTATTTCTTGCTCTATGGTGAATTTTCTTGGTTAAAAAGAGGTTTATCTTGTTAATGCTTGGACTAGGTAAGGAATCTTTGTTGTTATTTATTCTTTTCTTCGTTTCAAGGTTAATTTGCTTAAACCTTTAGGGAGTATAAATGCATACAACCCCACTTAGTCCATTATATTTTTCTTGGAATAATTTGTTGCACAAAGGAGTACTAGGAGGAGTAAAAGTGTTTACACCCTCCTAGTGTTTTCGTTAGCTAGTTTCACTTAAATTAGGGAGTAAAGGGGCTTACACCCCCAAGGAGGTAGCATAACAAACTATTTCATTTTTAAAGATTCCATAACCCAATAGTTAAAGGCATTAATCTTCTTTCATTGGAGAAACAAAATCGTTGCATTGGGATACGTGAAAACACAAGATATTGTAATTGTCTAAGTTGGAGACTTTTCCTTATGCTTTAAGCTTGCTTGAGCCACTAGGGAATTTTGATTGGAAAATTATATATTGTTGTCATTACAAACTTATGCTACAGCCCTTAGGGTTTCTGCAAATTCTCTTTTTCAAGCTTAATTTCTCACTCTTTTACCGCTGAAAATAGTTGGCAAGTTGTTATTGTTTATCTACTTGATATTGGAAATTGTTGGGCAAGTTGTTGGCTAGTTTCTTGGGGTAAAAGTTGCCTCTATAGCAAATCTTTGCTACATCCATTTGGATTCTCTGAAAAATCTTTGAAAACATCTTTTTGCAGCCCTGATTCTCCATCGAAATTCGTGCTAAAGTATTGGAAAGTTATCTATTAGTTTGGTGCTTCATTATCCAATAATTACTTGATAGTTTTGATGGTTATTTATGTAGTAAATGATTGATTCCATTGTTGATATATATATTTGTTTATTGTTGTAATTTAGGAAATCAATTCTCACTTACTTGTCCCTTTGACATCTAGTTTTGTATCTTGGTTATCTGTACCAAGATACTGCAGGTACCCAAGGCTTTGGAAACCATCCCCCATACTTGAGACTTGTTATTAAGCCTTTTTTCATTTAGTATCTTGACCATTAAGGGATTAACTTCCATACTCTCACTTTCCACTTCATTTCCCCCTAGGGTCACTCGAGACTCCCCCTTATGTTGGATTCTTCCTTCACAGAAGTGAGGGAGAGTTTATCTGAGGTGACATGGGTAAACTCTCCCACCATTATCGCCATCCAATGGATTGGGTCAGGATTTTCCCAACCTACAATTTGCGCAATAAGATGGTCAATATACATTGAAACAAGGATATTGGGTATTAGCATAAGGAAAATTTGAAGGAGAAAAGAAATGGTGGTGGAATTTTATTTGGTCAATGCACGCACCACAAAAAGTGAAGATTCTGAATTGGTTGTCAATGAAAAATAGATTTTTAACCTGGTACAGTGGGTCAAAAAGAGGTTGAATAGGATCTGGTAGATGTGTTATGTGCATAAGTAATGTGGAAACGACTCACCGTAGATTTTTTAATTAGCTCCCTTCCTCTTTTCTTATTATACTTCATATGGTGGGATAGGAATGTCAGAATTTTTTTAGGATAGTCATGCTCTTCCACAAGTGGTGGCAGCACTAATTGCAAGAATTACTCAAGAGTTCAAGTTAGAGATCAAAAGACTCAAGAAAAGTTCACCTAACATGCTAACTTTGGTCGAAGGTATACCTTGGGGCTCTTTTATGGGTCTAGCCAAGGGAATCCTCCCTCATGTGGCGCATGGGTATTCCTTTATATTTATGCTTCTCATTTTTCCAAAATCAAATATGCCCCTGGTCAAGGCACCAATATGAAGGTGAAACTCTCTAGTTTGTGGGAACTACTTTTTTTGGTGGACACACTCATGTTGCAGAAAGTTCAATTTTTGGGAGATTCAATCATTCGTGTAGATTGGGTTAAAGGTAAAGTTAAAATTCAGGTTCTGAGATTAAAACCTTTGATGCTGCAAATTCTTTCTATCTTCTCAGTGCTGGAGTGGTTCTCCATTTCCAACATAAACAAGGAGTTAAACTCTATTGTTGATGAACTTTCAAACAATGCCCTTTCTTTGGATGAAGGTACTTTTGGTTTTCAAGAATTTCATGGGGTAGCTCTGTGATGAGATGACATTTTGGTTGTAGAGGCTTTGAAAAAATAGATAAGTTGGGGTTTCAAACCGACGATTTCACATAACAGAGTGCCTTAACATTACATTCCATCACTGACTACCCTACACCCCGGGGCACCGCAATATGTATATTTCTTGTTAATGAAACATAAGTTTTTTCTTTCTCGAAAAAAAAAAAACAAGATTACCCAGATTCCCAAACTACAACAAATCACTTGTTGAACTAAAGGGGAAAAGTATTGGAGTTCATTCTTTATAGCATGATCCAAGTTTCAAGTTGAAGCCATGATTATAGAGTTAATTTTGGATCAAGGACTTCAACATTTTTTCAAGCAATCTTATAAAATTCTCACAGTTTTTCTCTGCTACCCATGAGTGTCCACAACCATGGTAGACTCACCCTGGCATTGAAGACCTTTCTCCACTATCAATGAACATCCATAGCCCTAACAAAGATATTTGCATTTACCCCAAAACTTTGAACTTCCTTTCCCATTATTTTCTTTCAATTTTTTTATGTAGAAATTAGTAGATCATGGAAGCAACAACTCTTTCAATCTTGTGGGGATGATACGTGTTTACAATAATTGATCAATCATACCTAGATTATAAAGATATCACTTTGATTTTTTTTCTTCAACCCAAAATGTCTAGCTTGTCCCCATCAACAAGATTAGTTGTTATGAGTGTGAGTGAATGTAATCCTTTTAAACAACTGGTTCATTGATTGACATCTTGAGTCTCAGTGCCATAAAGAAATTTAGTCACCGAGATAGTTCGAAATTCCACCATTGATATGAGCATTTTTAGATGATCTTTGCCAATTTTGTTTATAGTATGTTCCTCCCTAGTTACAGTGAAGCATTGCATAGCAAGTTTTCATGACTTTATGAGTCTGCCATAATTCAAGTCATTCCACCAAAAATCAAAGTTATTAAATGTAAGATGATCAAAGGACATGTAAGCACTCTTCTAAAATTCAAAACAATTCAAAAAACTCATGGTTAAACTAGATGAGAAAATCATAGTATAGTTCATAGTATTATTGAAAGCCACAAATGATTCCAATAAAGAAAATAATTTTGAATTGCAAACCATTCATGCATGTTGTCGACAAAAACATTATTCCAAAAAAAAAAGCAAGTCATGTACATAGTTTTCTGCAAAACAAGCACCAAAATGAAATAAAATGTTAATTCAAAGCTTAGGGAAAAGGCTCATTCCTATGCAAAATTATGAAAGAATGCTTTTCTAATGAAGCTTCAAAAATTGACTAAAACATGACAGGTTTCAATACTTCTTGTTGAGATCAAAGCTCCTCTAAGACCTCACTTTTATGTTTTATGTTTAGCATATTTACCTCTAAGTTCAAATTCAATATCAAACTTGCTTTGTCATAAGTCTCAATAAACCGGGTTTTGGGAATGAAGCGAGACTGAGTTATGAATGCTAACTGAAAACATATTCCCATATTTGTATTTAAAATATAACCTCAACCATACTCTACTCAACTTCCCTAAAGTTTAAGATCATCATTATTCTATCCTCAAAAGTGTGATGCCAATTTTGAATTCAAAATCTATGGATTGAAATTTTGAGTTAAAACTTTAATTTGTGATTTGGGGATATGATTGTAGTTGTTGTTCTCATAGATGTTTACAATATGTTTCGACACCATATATGATTAGTTCCCAAAGATAGGGTATTCTCTTGATTTCACAAAGTCACAAATGATTCCAGGAAAGAAAATAATTTTGATTTGCAGTCCATTCATGCATGTTGTCGAAAAAAACATTATTCTAAAAAAAAGCAAGTCCTGTACATAATTTTCTGGAAAATAGGCACCAAAATGAATTAAAATGTTAATGCAAAGCTTAGAGAAAAGGCTCATTTCTATGAAAAATTATGAAAGAATGATTTTCTAATGAAGTTTCAGCAGTTGACTAAAACACGACAACTTTCGATACTTCTTGTTGAAATCAAAACTCATCTAACACTACACTTCTATGTTTTATGTTTAGCATATTTACCTCCAAGTTCAAGTTCAATATCAAACTTGTGTTGTCTTAAGTCTCAATAGACTGGGTTTTGATGATGAAGAGAGATTGAGTTATGAATGTTAACTGAAAAAATATTCCCATATTTGTCTTTAATATATAAGCTCAACCATACCCTACTCAACTTCCCTAAAGTTTAATATCGTCATTATTCTATCCTCAAAAGTGTGATTCCAGTTTTGAATTCCAAATCTCCCGATTGAAATTTTGAGTTAAAACTTTAATCTATGATTTGGGGATATGTTTTGTTTTTTTGTTTTTTTTTTCACTAGAAAAAAACTTTTATATTTATCAAAAAGAGGAATATACATGTTACCATATGTTCAAAGACAAAACTACTACTGACAACTCTCAACGAGCATTAAAAGACTTACAACCTTACCTATTACATAACAACTATACTGATCATACATGAAACAGTACCAAACCAAAAATATTCTTGACATGAGAACTAATCAAAGACGAAATTGCATTGCTTCGGTTTCTACCCCATTGTAGAATTCGTAGTAACTAAAGGCACTTGGTTGCAGTTGCAGAGCTTCTTTAGAAAGCTCATCATCCTTGGAGTTGAGCTCTCTTAAAATGTGAAGGAAAGATAAACATGCAAAGGACTGGATGGAAATATTGATGTCTCTCATGATTGTGGTCAAGTTGATGTTTCGGATCACATTTTTATTTGTTTCCCAATCAATAACTAGTTTGAAATCGCCCATAGCTTGTAGTTTCCTAATATCCTTTCCTTTTATTATCTCCAACAACGTCCATAGAGCTATGAATTTTGCCTTATTGTTGCAGCATCAATTTGGTGCATACCTAATGTGAATGTAATGATTTTGATTAATGAAAAGTACCACCCCAACTCCACATCTCGGCGGATTCTCTTGACTCGTCCCATCAAAATATCCCCATGGGATATCAAAGTCTAAACAGGGGAGAAGAAGGTGACGTGGATTTTTCATTGGCAGATCTTCTTTGAATTTTGTTGCACATTGGAGCATGATATCAGTTGTGAATTCTGGTTGGACATAATTGTCCTTGAAGATAACTTTTTTGTGAGCCCACCAGATATTTGAAATCATTAAAATCGGAAGACCGACATGGAGAGAAAACTACTCTATGCTACATCCAATTTTTAAAACAATATTACAAACTGTCATTGTTCCAATCTAACTTTGCATTGAGCTTTTATTTGATTGACTTCATAACCTGGCCTGCATAGGGGAAAGAAATGAATAAGTGAGGGATGGATTCATGATTACATTTGCACAAAGGACAATGATTAGGACCACACCAACCTCAATTTAACCAATGATCCCAAGTGAGTTGTTACTCAATGCTAACCACAAAGTTATTTTGCATCTGTTGGGAGCTTTCATTTTCCAGAGTGGTTTCCACCACCACCCTTTTGGGCCTTCAAATATTTCTTCTTTCCAGGATTTATAGCCTAACTTGGTTGTAAAGGATTTGTCTTTGGGGTTTAAAGTCCAGCATAAATAGTCTTCGGACTCATCTTTTAGCAAGATGAAATTATCACAGCGTAAACCAACGTAAGAATCCCATTCTCTAACCAAAGCATCCAAAAGGCCCAAGGAAGCAACATCTTTCCATCCTAGGCGTCCCCTCAATTAGGAATTCCCAACACAAGCATTGCTCATAAATGTTGATTTTTAATAAGCTAGGTTAAGCATGAAGTTCATTCCATTTTAGCATTTGTCTTAACCATAAACAATAATGTTCCAGCAACCAAGATTACAAGAATAAACACCATGCACAAGAACACAAGAAGTATCCTGGGAAACCGTTCTTAACAAGGGAAGAAAACTCAGCCAAATCCTTTGCTATATTCTTCAAGATAAAGGCCTTCACCACCAACCAGACCTAGCACACAAGAGGATGCTCAAACCCTAGAAGACTAGCGCCCAAGAGAGGTGTGCACTTTTCCCAAGAAGGTGTACTTGTTGAAATTTCCAAACTCATGTGAAAGATCTGATTCCACAATGGGGAATCTACCTTTAATTATACTAAACTGAACCTGTCAATAGAAGTGTTTATTGGCACAACAGGGCCAACCTCACTAGCTTATAATATAATTAATAGTAACCAAATTAATTAACTTTTACATTAATTACTAGTCACATTAAGGTGGGGCTGACCTGTACCCTTTATATTACAATTAAGGTTACATGCAAGTCTGACTCTTGAACAATATAGCAAGGGATCTAATACACCCATTAGTGCTCATCCACTAGGGGCACATCCATAGGGATGTCCATATCTCTGGCTCACTGCATTACACAGAAGAACCAATTCTTCACACGTTCACCTGTGCTCGTCCACATGCACGTCCACTCAACATATCTTCTTTCTCACTACATCACATAGGAGAGTCATCTGGAGTTTCTCGTCAACTATGTTGCTCAGAGGAGGCTAATACATCATCTTCATTTATGTTTTCATGACGATGCACCCAACACTTTGGGATTTCACACGTTCACCTTATGCTCAGCCACATGCACGTCCAACTCAGCATATCGCCTTTCTCACAGGGTAATCATCTAGAGTTCTTCTCAACTCTCTGAATGGAGGAGGTCATCTCTACATTCCAGCTCTGTCTCAGATAGGAACCACGTACCCTTCTTAGGGGATTTCTCTCGGGTTTGTAAGCTGGAGAAAGTCTCACATAGCTACAATGATCCACATCTCACAAGTTTGTAAGCTGGAGAATGTCTCACATAACTGCAATCATCAACACTCCCTCTCAGCTAGGGAGGCATTCTTCATCATGCCAAGTCTCACACGGATGTACTTTGAATTTTGTCTTGGCTGGAGTCATCAACACTCCCTCTCAACTAGGGAGGCTTTCTTCATCAAGTTAGTTTGGTGAGGATGTCTGCAATCTGCTCATGTGTAGGAAGGTATTGTATGTGTACAATTTTCCTCTGCATCATATCTCTGATATAAGGATATTTCATCTCATCATGTTTCGATCCATTAGGAAACACTGGGTTCTCAAGGAGCTTGACACATGGCTCTTGGTTATCATCATAGGATCCATCTCATGGTCAAGTAAATTTGTCAGAATCTTGTGAATCCACATTGCTTCGCAGACTCTATGCTATATACTCTACCTTTGTGGTACCCAAGGCCACAGTGTTTTGTTTCCTATTGTATCAGGAAACCATGGCAACCTTAGAAATCAGATGTGTTCTTTCGGTCCACTGTATTTTCTGCTCAATCTAAATCGGCATATCCTGCAAACTCAAGTTCTCACTGGAGGCATATCTCAGGCCATATCCAACTGTGTCTCGTATATATCTCAATACATGTTTTCATGTTATCTAGTGAGTTTGTCTCGATTTACTCATGAAATGACTAAGCACATTCAATGCATGGCATGAATCAAGTCTGGTGTTAACTAGAAACATCAGTGATCCAATCAGTTGTGGATCAGTCTTGTCTGAATCATCATCAATCTTTTTCTTTAAATCCATCACGGTGGATTTTGCACTGTCATATTGAACTTCTTTAATATTTTCATTGTATATTTTCCTTGACTCAGGAAAATATCATCGGTCCTCTGTCATACTTCTTGTCCCAAGAAGTAGTGCATCATACTCAGATTCTTCATTTCGAATTTAGAAGTCAAGGATTACTTGTATCTAACAACAACGCTTTCTGAATAAGTCATAAAAATCAGGCTTTCGTCACCAACACTGTAATAATATAGGTTTGGATCAGCAACACTCTTGTTGAAATCCAAACTCACAAGAATCTATCTATCTGATATAGTTTTCAACTCATGGATGGTAGTACGGATGGAAGTGTATCGGGTTTACTTGCTGAAATTTCCAAACTCATGTGAAAGATATGATACCTCAATGGGGAATTTACCTTTACTTATACTAACCTGAACCTGTCAACATAAGTGTCTATTGTCACAACAGGTTCGACCTCACTAGATTATAATATAATTAATATTAACCAGATTAATTAAATTTTACATTAATTACCAGTCACATTAAGGTGGGGCCGACCTGTACCCTTTACATTAAAATTAGGGTTATAGGCAGATCTGACTCTTGAAAAACATAGAAAGGGATCTGATACACCCACTAGTGCTCATCCACTAGGGGCACGTCCATAGTGATGTCCATATCTTTGGCTCACTGCATTACACAAAAGAACTAGTTCTTCACACGTTCAGTTGTGCTCGTCTACAGGCATGTCCACTCAACAGATCTTCTTTCCCAATGCATCACGTAGGAGAGTCATCTGGAGTTTCTCGTCAACTCTGCTGCTCAGAGGAGGATAATACATCAACTTCATTTTCGTTCTCATGACGATGCACCTAGCGCTTTAGGATTTCACATGTTCACCTTGTGCTCAGCCACAGGCACGTCCAACTTAGCAGGTCACCTTTCCCACAGGATAATCATCTGGAATTCTTCTCAACTCTCTTAATGGAGGATGTCATCTCTACGTTACAGCTCTGTCTCAGATAGGAACCATGTACCCTTCTTAGGGGCTTTCTCTCAAGTTTGTAAGTTGGAGAAAGTCTCACATAGCTGCAATGATCCACATCTCACATGTTTGTAAGCTGGAGAATGTCTCACATAGTTGCAATCATCAACAATAAAGAAAAGGTTATGTTCCCTTAGGGATTGGATTAAAGTGTCTGAAAGTTTAAAATTGTTACCTGCTATGAACCAAGGATCCTCTCCCAAATAGATACCACGCACGTTGCCTACTTTCCAAGCCATCCAATTTCCCACCACTGGGAAGGTCGCAACCAAGGCCTTCCATACTGTGGATCCTTTCGAGGATTTATCAATTGAGCGGAACCACTCAACAATAGATAAGCTCTCAAAGTAATTAGAGTTCATGACCCAGACCCACAAGGAGTTCCCTTGAGTGAGACACCACAAGTTTTTGTCAGCTAAAGCTTTGGTAAAATGGTAAATATCTTTAAGTCCCGAGCCTCATAATTCTTTGGGGGAAGCAATCGATGACCATTTTACAGGGTGAATTTTGCCTGAATATTTCTTCCCAACCCAAAGGTATTGAGAGCTCAATATGTGAATCTTCATTAACACACTTTCAGATATAGCAGCTATGGAATTCCAATAGATTGGAATACTTTCCAAGACTTCTTTAAGGAGAACCATCATGCCTCCTCTAAACAAGAGTATGTTCACCCAAATTGAGATCATGGCCTCCACTTTTCTAATGAGCCACCCCCAGTCATATTTTCTGTAACAATCCAGCTTGAGGAAAACACCTAAGTACTTGATACTTTATGTAATATTTCTTCTTTGAGCTAGAATAATGTTATGAAAAGAAAAATATTCAGCTTATGTACAATTGGTGAGACTTATGCTCGATTTTTCCAAGTTGACTCTCGTTTAAGTGGCTTTGCAATAAAGATCGAGAATTTTTTTGAGTCGAAATGTTGGTTGTGGAGCCTGATTATCTTCCTGATTCAGAGGTCCTTTCTTTCAGCCGTGTTTATACCCCATGAAGTATTTACACCCCAAAAGTATGTACACTCTTCCATGTGGGGGAGTGCAGAGGGGGGGTACCCCCTCTGCGGGGTCCGGGGGGGCTATCCCCTCGGCTGGGGGCAAGCAGGCCCCCAGCGGGGGTTCGAGGGCGAAGCCCCTGAAGAAAAAATTGCCTTATTAAAGTATATTGTAATTTCATTGTAAATCTGGACCGTTCATCATAAGGTCGCAGATCTAACGGTAGAGATTATGTTAGGGTTTTTTGCCCTAGAAGGCAACCCTCTTTTATGAGGGAAATGTATTGCAGCTATGGTTGATGGTGAATATTGTATTCTGAGAGAGGAGACTGTGAGAGAAAGAAGA
>CBVK0100180818.1:0-16912 GCA_900067695.1 Picea abies
AATCAATCAAACCATTGGCACCAATGACAACATGATTCAACAGTATAAATGCTGGGCGAATTGTTCAAGAAAAAAAACACAGAGGTATTAGGAGAAATCCCAGTGATTCCCTTGGATTATACAAGGAGAAGGAAGATATGAATGGAGGGAGATAATTGGCATATAACTGCCCACATTTTCGACAACCAGAGTGGATTCGTTGATCATATCCCTTGTCTAGATTGTAGATTGATGTTTGGGTAAATCCATAATTTCAACACAAGAGTAAATTTAAATAGGTTGAGATAAAATTTCTAGAAAACGCTAAAGAACTGGAAGTGATCAAGGATTGTGGAGACTGTATGGAAATTAAAATGACCAAGATAATTAAATATCTGAAGAAAAATTGTACATCTTACTGAAATATAAATACCAGAACCCATGTCGATTAAACGAAATTTAAAATCATGTACATCTTAAATCTCAATACAATTACAATTCTTAATAAAATACCGTAGCAGATGACGAAGGTGAACCTGGAGATTCGCTTTCTAATCAATGAGACTTCACCGATACCTCCAAGCCAATGCTAGGGGTACTCTTCTTCCCCCTTATCCCCACGAGCCACAAGGGGACACACACACACATCCAAAAATTCTCTAGCTCCCAGCTCGCCTCGCAAGGTAGAGCCACCACTCTCTCTCAAGATGGGTATCCCAACTCTCACAAGTAAAACCAGTAAAAAAAATTGTAGCATAAATTTACTCATAACCATTGTGATCCATCTCTCCACTCAGCCATTTGGTTTATAGAATTTTCCCACACTTGCACAATTAATTCACTTTTTAATTAAAATAATTTAGAATTATCTCCCCCATACACTTGCCACCCTTTCCCCAACTTGCACAATTAAATCCACATTTTATTTTAATAAAAATCAATTTCCCTCACCCATCCTAAAAATGCTCCTCAAATCACTCATAGTTGTCCCTTTATTCCCTTTATTTCCAATTAATGACTGACACCTTTCTAAAACTGAGTAGAGTTTAAATAGGAATCTTCTCCTAGTTAAACTAATGTTAACTAGACTCTAGATTCATTTCTATGTGTAACCATTTCTTTAGCTTTATTCCATTCTCACCTTAAATTCCAATTTGGTAATTACTTGTACATATGTGTATTAAATCACCCTTTAAATTTATTTTATTTTCCTTGATTTCATAAATTGATTTATTTCATCCACTCATTATTTAATTTATAAAAATAGTTTTTAGTCTTCTTACTAACTTAAACTTAGGCTTAATTAAATTTTTATTTGCAAAGGATTAGACGCTTAGGGATTATTATTAAAAAAGTCATTCTTTAATTAATTAATTAATTAATTAATTCGGCAGTGCTCAAGATTTTACAAGGTTTAACATTTGCTCAAAGTTTTCTAGGCCACCTAGATTCATTGACTCAATTTTTAATTTCGCGACATGCCCTTCAAGACACACTCTATGCTGCAAGGGTTCCACTTGCCTTTGATTCAAATTTTTAATTACACAGTGTCCCCTTCAGGACACACTCTATGTTCCAAGGGTGCCACTAGCCTTTGACTGGTTTTGGTAGTTTTCCAATCCCTAGAGTCAACACTCCATTCATACGAACTTGTGAGAGACTAAGGGCTTCTAAGGAATAAGGATCCTACCTTATTGTGCGCCCCTTAGAAATATTCATGATCTAATGTCTCAGTCTTCCCTCACGACATTATGGATCTCTCGAACCAGGTAATCGTTACCTACAATTCGAGCCATGGTGGGAGTGTTAGTAAGATGTGACAACAATGTTGCCACACCTCTCCCTCAATATCTAGTTTCTATGCATGACCCCTTTACTCCTTATGTTATTTAGATTAGCAAGAAAGTGTCATCCTACATCCATCAATTAAACACTATCAATGATCCATAAACAACATCATAATATAATCAATCATATGTCACATATGCATAAATGAAATACTCAAACCAATACAATCCATTCCTTGACTCAATCTAGAGAACAAGGAGGTCCATTGATGCCCTCAACATCCTCAATCTGTCAAGTGTCCTGCACACTTAGGGGAAACTCATCCAATAACATATGTTAATACCTAGATATCAAACAACATAAATCATAATCCATCAACATCAACATAATAATCCATAAGAGAAATAGACAATGATATTCTATAATCGGATCAATTGCATGCAAGTGTCCTCAAAGAATAAGTTAGTAACATGTGCTTGCAAGAGCGAGATGTTACATACACACCCTCTTGTTTTAAACCTCACCCCGAAGTTGTACAGTATATAAAATGAAATAAATAAATAATCTAGCCAGATCTATATGTCTAACTATCAAATAAATATGAAAAGTGTTGGCTCATATCATATGTGTCCTCTCTAGGTAGCCGAGTGAGGATTATAATTGTCCCACTGAACCTTGACCTGATTGATTGTTTGACATCGTAGCTATCAAATGTGATGGTCCATAATGTGGATTGGCTCCACCATGAGTGCACCCTCGTCCGACACCTGCAAGGAAATCATGTCAATCACATGTATAGGATCACTAATATAATGTCTCAAAACAGATACATGAAAAACATCGTGCATACACCTCAAAGAAACATGCAATTCTAGTTGATAGGCCATTGGCCCCTTCCTTTCAAAAACTTTGAAGGGTCCCACAAACCAACGAGAGAGTTTATCACCCTTTTGAAACTTGATCGAAATCTTGTGCGGTTTCACCTGCAAGAAAAATCGATCGCTAACTTCATAATTATGGTCAACATGATGCACATCGACATAAATTTTTTGCCTATATATCGCTTCTTTAATCCTTTGTCTTATCATTTGCATTTGTTCTTCCATTTGTTGGACCTATTTTGGTCCTACCAAGACCCTATCCTCAATTTGATCCCAACTCAATGGCGTCTGACACGGTCGCTCATAAAGAAACTCAAATGGTGCCATCTTAATAATACCTTGATAGTTGTTGTTGTATGTAGACTCTTCAAGTGGCAAGAACTCTTCCCAATGCTTTTGTTGGTCCATCACATACATACACAACATATCTTCCAACATTTGGCTCGTTCTTTCTGTCTGCCCGTTTGTCTCAAGGTGATATGTTGTACTAAAGTTTAGTTGTGACCCCAAGGCCTCCTGGAAACTGGTCCAAAAACTTCCTATAAACATTGATCCTCTATCAGATATGATCCTTTTAGGCACACCATGTAATCTCACAATCTCACTGATAAAAACTCTATCTCTATTTGGCGGCTGATACTTCATGTGCACATAAATAAAATGTGCACTCTTCGCCAGAGTGTCAACTACCATAAAAATCAAGTCATGCCTCCTTGTCGTCAATGACAATCCAACAATAAATTCCATCGAAATGACCTTCCATTTCAATTCCAGAATAGTGTGTGGCTACACTAATCCTGTCGGATGTCTATGTTTAGCCTTCACTTGCTGACATTCTTGACACCTCTCCACATAGCTAACTATATTCTCCTTCATTCCTTTCCATAAGTATAAGGGCTTAAGGTCTGCCCTCATCTTCATGACTTCTGGATGATCCATGTACACTGCTCTATGAGCTTCATTTAAGATCAAACTTCTCATTTTTTCGTTAGGAGGTATGTAAATCCAGTTATTATACCTCATCAATCCGTGGTTTTCCAATGCATATCCTTCAAACTTTGGTACCAACATGGTTTCTTGTTCGATATTTTACTTAACCTCTTTATACTAGTCATCGTCGCATTATATAGTTGGAATATTTTCTCGAATATTCTTTTGAAGAGGTATCACCGAAAATATGCGTGGTCTCCGACTCAATGTATCTTCCACTTTGTTCACTGTTCCTTTTATGTAAGTAATATCAAAATCGTATTCGCTAAGAAATTATAACCAACGCCTTTTCGCGCGTTCAAGTCACTTTGCATAAAAATGTGCTTCAAAACACAGTGGTATGTTTTTAGTTCAAATTTTCATCCAATCAGGTAGTGTCTCCACACTCTCAGGGCATACACAATGGCAAATAACTCCAAATCACGCGTCATGTAGTTCTCCTCATTCTTTCTGAATTTTTTTGAGATGTAAGCGATCACTCGACCATCTTGCATCAAGAATCCACCTAACACTTACTTGGATGTGTATGTGCATACCAATAAGTCCTCGTCCATGTCAAGGACTTTTAGTATCAATGTTTTCGTCAACATCTCCTTGAGCCTTCAAAATGATTCTGCGTATTTCTCGGTCCATATGAACTTCTTTTTTTCTTCTACAATTCCATGATCGGATTTGCTATTTTCAAAAAACCTTCGTCAAATCATCAATAATATCCTGATAAACCCATAAAGATATGTACTTATGGTACGTTCGTTGGTGCAGGCCATTCCATAATATCCTCTACCTTCGCTGGATCCACAACGATGCCTTCACCGGAGATAACATGCCCTAAATAATGAATCCTTGATTGATAAAAAGAGCATTTTGATAGTTTCCCGTAAAAAAAAATATATCGTAAACACTATAGTATCAAGCGCAAATATTTGTCATCCTCTTCCGTCGTACGAGAATATATCAATATGTCGTCAATGAATGATTGAACAAAATTTTCCAAGTATTCTTAGAACACCCCATTCATCAAGCTCATGAATACTCCTGAGGTGTTTGTCAATCCAAACGATAAAACAATAAACTCAAAATGTCTGAACCTTGTCTTGAATGCGGTCTTGCGAATGTATTCCTCCTTGATTCGTAACTAGAGATATCCTGATCTCAAGTCGATCTTTGAAACAACAATCGTGCCTTTATTTTGATCAAAAAAATCATTTATTATTGGAAATGGATATTGGTTCTTGATCGTTTCCTTGTTCAATTGATGGTAGTCAATACACAGTCTCCACGACCCATCCTTGTTTCTTATGAAAATATAGGATTTGTTGGATTTGGGAATATAAGTCCTAGGTCCAACAAATCCTTTAGTTGCATTTTCAACTCCTGTAACTCAGATGTTGACATCCGATAAGGTAATCTTTCTATCGGTTCAGTTCCAGGTTTGAATTTGATGGTAAAATCCATCTCTCTTTCGGGTGGAAAACCTGGTAACTCTTCTGGGAACATGTCTGAAAACTATCGTACTATCGAAAGGTTTTCTAATCCTTCTACCACTCCCTTGTCATTCAACGCTAATATTTCATATAGCTTGCATCCATTGTGCATGCTCTTCTGTAGTTGTAGGGATGAAATGAACCTTGGGGACACTTCCTGGTTTCTTCCCACAGTGTAACATCCCTCTCTTGAGAGCACATGTTATTGACTTATTCTTTGAGGACACTTGTGTGCAAGTGCTCAAGTTATAGTATATGGTTATATATTTCACTTATGGATTCTTATGATGATGTTTATGGATTATGATTATGTTGTTTGATATCTATGTATTGACAGATGCTATTGTCGAGTTTCCCTTGAGTGTGCAGGGAAATTGACAGATTGAGGATGTTGTTGGCATCATTGGACCTCCTTGGACTTTGGATTGAGTCAGAGAGTGGATTGTATTGGTTTGAGTATTTCATTTATGCATCTGTGACATATGATCGATTATATTATTACGTTGTTTATGGATCACTGAAAGTGTTTCATGATGGATGCAGGCTGATGATTTCTTGATAATATGACTCACATAAGGAGTAAAGGGTCCATGCATAGAAACCAAATATTGATGGAGAGGTGTGGTAGCATCCTTGACACAACCTACTAGAACTCCTGTCATGGAATGACTTGTAGGTTAACGAATACCTAGTTTGAGAGATCCATGATGTCATGAGGGAAGACTGAGACGGTCGCTCACGAAGATTCTAAGGGGTGTGCTATAAGGTAGGGTCCTTATTCCTTAGAATCCCTTAGTCTCTCAAAAGGTCGCCTGAATGGAGTGTCCACTCCAAGGGTTGGAAAACTCCCAAAACCAGTCAAAGGAAAGTGGCACCCTTGGAGATAAGAGTGTGTCTTGAAGGGCACGTCGTGTTATTAAAAATTTGAGTCAAATGTGAGTGACACAATTAGAGCATGGAGTGCGTCTTCAAGGGAACATCGCAAAATTAAACTTGAGTCAAGGAATCTAGGTGGCTGAGAAAACTTTGAACAAATATTAAACCTTGTAAAAACTCGAGCATTGTCAAATTAATTAATTAAGGAATAAATTTAGTAATTGTAACCCCAATCAAAATCTAAGCCTATTCTAGATTTTAAGCCTAAGTCTAAGTTCTTGTAAAGACGCTAAACTATAATTATTAACTCAATTAGTTTAGGAAGGAGGTAAATCCAATTAAGAAATTAAGAAAAAGAAAATAAGTCTAAAGAATTAAGATTATACTCATATGTGCAAGAAAATTTTAAAATGAAATCTAATATAAGAAAGAAATAAAGCGTAAAAGAACTGTGAAAACATAGAAAGGAATATAGAGTCTAGTTAATGTTATTTTAACTAGGAGATGATTCTTATTTTAACTCAACTCATAATTAGTAAGGCAACAATCATTAATTGGAAACAATGGGAATAAAGGGACAACTAGGAGTGATTTTAGGAGTGCTTGAAGGATGAGTGAGGGAAATTAAATTAAATTAAATTAAATTGTGGATTTACTTGTTCAACTAAAGGAAATGATGACAAGTATATGAGGGGAAGTAATTCTAAATTATCTAATTAAAAAGTGAATTAAATGTGTAAGTGGGGGTTTTCATTGGGGAAAATCCTATAAAAGAAAGGGTTGAGATAAGAAATGTAGGATCACGAGTTATGAGTATTGTTATGCTGTAGAAATTTTGAGTGGTTTTTCTTGTGAGAGTTGGGATACTCAGCTCGAGAGAGAGTGGTGGCTCTACCTTGTGAGGCGAGATGAGAGCTAGAGGATTTATGGTTGTGTGTGTGTGGCCCCTTTGTGGCTCAAGGGGATAAGGGGAAAGAAGAGTACCCCTAGCATTGGCTGGGAGGTAACGATAAAGTATCTGAGATTAGCAAGCTGGGAAAGGAAGGAAGGAACACCAACTGACAAGAGCATCGTCAATCCATTGTCGCCGATCACGGTAATTCTACTTGGATTTGTGTGTTAGTACATTTAAAATTTTTAATAGTGTTGTGGAAGTTCCTCTTTAAATGTGTTGTAATATAAAATTGATATGATATACTCTTGATGGTTTGTGACAATGGGAAATGTATTATAAGGATTGTTATTGATTCAATGTTCCCGGTGAACAATGGCCGCCATAATTCTATGCATTTATTGAATGAACCTTTTTATTCGCTTACAACACTTTACAAGTCATAAATTAATTTAAATTATCAATTTAAATACATTAGATGAGTGGAGGAGGAGGGGGGTTCATAGGCTGAAGAGCTGAGAGAGATTTAGGAACATGGAACTATATTTTTCAGTTTGTAATCTTGAGGGGCATGGATTGTAAAATATTATGTTATTGAAGATTCCTTTGAGTTGTTTTGTGAGACTGTCTTATTAGTTTACATGTTGTTATATTTTTCTTGTCTAAAGGTAGAATCTTTGATCTATGGATTCCTGAGGTGGTAAAGGATATGCTGTCATCTTGCCCATATTTGATCATTTATTACTCAGACGCTTGTTGTTTTTCTTCTTGTCTGGATATATCATCTTTGATCTATGTATTCCTGAGGCGGTAGAGGATCTATTGTCATCTTTACCATATTTCATCATTCATCACTGAGACACTTGTTTGTTTTCTTCTTTTCTTTATGTAGCATATGTGATATATGGATTCTTGAGGCAGTAGAGGATCTGTTGTCAACTTGCCCATGTTTCATTGTTTATCACTCAGACGCTTTCTATTTTTCTTCTTGTCTGGATGTAGCATCTATGGTCTATGGATTCCTGAGGCGGTAGAGGATCTGTTGTCATCTTTCCCATGGTTCATCATTTATCACTCAGACACATTCTTTATTCTGTATTCTCATCATCACATAAATCCTTTGTTTGATAGGCATTTTAAATGCCTTCATTGAGAAGAATACTTATGACTCCATCGCCCAATGGTCTAGAACTAATCTGTAGTGATATATGTTGTCTTTTCCTTTCTTTGAAGTCTTGTTGATCCACCTAGTCAAACCATTTTAATTCATTTTACATTTTGATGGCTACTGGGCGTATCCTCTAGCAATCTGAGGGTGATTCTCAGTGCTAACATTAATGGCATCATTGTCGGGGATGGAATTGAATATATCTTCCCTAGGAGAACGACAACGAAGATATCCAGTTTTAGATGGTGAATTGAAGCTAGACATATTGTTCTGATTGCTTATATTTCACCATGGTGACTCCATTATTCAGAATATGTTGGTGACTCTACTGGAAGGTGACAAATCAAATGGTTATGAAGGATATCTTGTCTAGGAGGTTTTCCCCACTAAATTTCTCAGCCTGAGTTGGTTATCCACATCCTGTGCCTTAAATTCATGAATGGAAAGATATGTTGCCAAGATTTTATGAAGGTGAGAATGAAAACCCTCTTGAACATATTCTAGGGTTTCATGCTTTGATGCAACAACTTGAAATCCAACATGAAGACATACATATGAAGTTTTTTATGTACTCTCTTCAAGGAGAGGCTTGTATTTGGTATCACTCTCTTGAGATTTCTAGTGTTTATTCACTTGAAGAGTTTCATGAAACTTCAATATTCATTTTCAAAAGTTTTATTCCTCTGAGTTAATTTTTCATAGTTGTTGTGAGGAGTATAAAGATTGTGTTCAAGATATAACTGATTCTTATGAAGGCTTCGAGAATGACGAAGATGCCTTGGATGAGGAATCGACTCTTTCTCTTCCATGTTCATCTTCATAATATGAAAGCTTGGTTTGTTGTATCAATAAGGAAAGTGTAGAAATTGAGTCTATTCTGGAAGCCGATACTCTTTGTAACCCTATGTCTAAAAAGTCTAGATATGAGAAACCTATTTTTGAATCATATGATGATGATAAGATATTGCTTCCTAGATTGAATCTTGAAAGGCAACCTATGTTTAATAATGAAGAAAAATTTTCTAATGTTGGGCAGAAGATACCTCTTGGTATGTAATTCGAGGCTACTCCTTTATTTGATCATTATGGAGACAGTGATGAAGATGTTGAGGTGTTTTTTGTCTTGGAAGAAAAAATCATTAGCATCCATCCTTCTATTTAATGTGAAATCTTTTAACAAGAGAAACATGATAGAGAGAAAGAGTCATACATCGATATACATGAGGATATTTCTTCCCATCAGCTAGTAGATGTTATTAGTGAAGGAAAAAGAGAAGTGGATCAACATCCTGCATCAACCTTTCACTCACCTGTGCTTGCCACAGACATTCAACCATATGTGACTAGCAGTAAAATAGATCAGGCTTTCTGTTACCAACCTGGTAGGTTTTATCACCTATTTTATGACCATGTAGGGGAGTACATGGAGTTGCATTTCCTCAATGTATTGAAGCCTCCAAGATTTATCTTACCTTCAACATTAGGAGGAAATCTGAAGAATGTAGTTAATTTGTTGTAATAATTTTATTGTCCCTTGTTGATCAGTGACAAAGTAAATAAGTTTTCAGTTAGGAAGTTACTTGAATGGCTCTGGTGGAAGTTTTCTTTCACCTAATGCATTGTAAAAATCGGTTAGTTTAGGATTGTACATAAATAAGCTCCTTTTGAAGCATATGTGTCTATTTTATTTTAAGTTAAGTAGTGTACATGTCAGCCCACCGTCACCAACAAAAGACATTTGAGCTCAACTCCACAACCCAAAATCTAAGGCACTAGTAGAGATGCTTGTTCTTGGTAGCTCATAGGGAGAATGCCATCCCCTGTGGAGCCAATGTTATCGCATGAAGCTATTTAGGGTTGCAAGAGACAACCATGAGCATAGGAAGCACGCGGGTTCAGTTTGCAGCAACAGATATCCCTTGCACAGTTCATTTTAGCACCATCTCTAAGCGCGGATGGAAGGCTTCCATAGTTGGCAGGTGGATAAATTTTAGCAGGGCTGCTAAAATAGCAGGCGCGCCCAGATCACAAATTGCAGCTAGATCAATAACCACCAATAATTTCGGCGCCACAAGCTGCATGGGCGTTAAAATACAAAGGTGGTCGGAAATCCAAACCGCGGTATTGTAAAGAGGCTACGTGGTGGAAGATGGAGAATTTCAGGCCTGAAAGTGGTGTGGGTCCAAACTGCTTTCGACGGCCCTGAAATGACATGCTCTTACAATGCCATATCCAATAGCAGCATGTGGCCACCCCCTGATAGTCAAGTTGCGTCTTGATCCTAAGGAGGGTTCAACCAATGAGAAAGTACTGAATTTTATGGCCTCACAACCACCTTCTTATTCAATGCCCAATCCATGAGCAACATGTGGTCGCCCGCTAGTCGGCCAGTCGCACTCCAATCCCGAGGAGGATTCAGTTAATGAACAAGGACTAGTAGCTGAAACCTCATCTTAGTCCATAAATACGAAGCATGGAATCTATGGACGAGGAGACCGAACTGTCGGCCTGAGGTACAACGATGGACTATTTCTTCTTGCAGGCCCATACTAATATGATCTTGTGTCTGACAGGAGGAAATAATCATAGTCTGACAAGAGGATGCGAAGACGAAAATCCTTGGATAGGACGGCCAACTCACGCTCCTAGCTACGGTATATTGTTTTGAACATAAATACATCATATGAGTGAAGGAGGAGGCGAGTTCAAAGGCCAGAGAGCCGAGAGAGATTTAGGAACAAGACACTGTATTTTTCAGTTTGTAATCTTGAGGGGCATGGATTTTAAAATATTATGTTATTGAAGATTCCTTTGAGTTGTTTTATCAGACTGTATTCTTAGTTTACATGTTGTTTTGTTTTTCTTTTCTGAAGGTAGCATCTTTGACCTATGGATTCCTGAGGTGGTAGAGGATCTGTTGTCATCTTTCCCATCTTTCATCATTTATTACTCAGACACTTGTTGTTTTTCTTCTTTTCTGGATGTAGCATGTTTGATCTATGGATTCCTGAGGCGGTAGAAGATTTGTTGTCATCTTTCACATATTTCATCGTTTATCACTCAGACACTTGTTGTTTTTCTTCCTGTCTGGATGTAGCATCTATGATCTATGGATTCTTGAGGTAGTAGAGGATTTGTTGTCATATTTCCCATGTTTCATCATTTATCACTTAGACGCTTTATGTTTTTCTTCTTGTATGGATGTAGCACCTTTGATCTATGGATTCCTGAGGCAGTAGAGGATCTGCTATCATTTTGCCCATTTTTCATCATTTATCACTCAAACGATTTATGTTTTTCTTCTTGTCTAGATGTAGCATCTATGGTCTATGGATTACTGAGGTGGTAGAGGATCTACTGTCACCTTTCCCATGGTTCATCATTTATCACTCAGACACATTCTGTCTTCTTTCTTCTCATCATCACATAAATCCTTTGTCTGATAGGAAGTTTAAATGCCTTCATTGAGCATAATAATTATGACTCCATCGCCCAACAGTCTAGAACTTATATGCAGTGATATCTATTGTCTTTTCCTTTTTTTGAATTCGTGTCGATCCACCTACTCAAACCATTTTAATCCATTTTACATCTTGATGGGTACTGGTCTTATCCTCTAGCAGTATGAGGGTGATTCTCAGTGCTAACAGGTACCACCCCCAATTTTTATATGAGATACTCAAATACTTCTCTAGGAAGGGGTTTTGTAAATACATCAACAACCTGTTCCTTTGTGCCAATATATTCCATCTTTCCATTTTGTTCTATGAATTTCTCTCTTAATAAATGATACTTGTTTGGAATTTGATTTGTCTTCGAATGCATGACAGGATTATTGAAGATATTTATTGTACTAGAATTGTCACACATTATTCATGTTCGTTAATTATACTCTAAGTGAATTTCATTCAATGTTTGTTTCATCTAGAGGACTTGTGTACAACATGTTGTTGCTCCAATGCATTCTACTTCTACTATGGACAGGGAAATTGATGATTTCTTCATGCTGAACAAGAACACTATACTGTTTCTGATAAAGAACACTCCACCACTGGTTCTTTTTCTATCATCCACAACACCTTCCCATTCTGTGTAACAACCCCTCTGTTACGACTAGGAAAGCAAAGCACAATAGGTATTTTTTTTTTTTGCATTAGGATATTAAGTCGTTACAACAAAATAACAACATAACTCATCGTAACTAAAATGATACATAAGCCATGCATTAACACAATTAAAAATGACACATAATCAACACATAACAACGAATCTATCAACGCAAAAACATAAATGATAATGACACCCGATCAACACAGAATCACACATGATAGCGAGGCAACTCAACCCAACAAGATCAACTGAAGAAAATAAATTACCGATCAACCATATATCTGAATAATAAATAACTTCCTTCCCAAACTATCTCACATGGTTAGGACCTCCAGGAAACATAAGCAATGCTCAAGCCCAAGATTCATCCAATTGATTTTGACCATTTAAGGTCTCAGGGTTGGCAACTGTTTTGAGGAACAAGGACATGTATACATCCCACTAACACAATCCAATCGAAAACCAACTAGCTCAATCAATAAACATCATTATTGTTCATGGAGCAAGATAATTTAATTACTAAATCAATTATATAAGAACATAAGTTAAGGCGCGAGTGTAATCAACCTTATTTTTTTTTCATGGAGCAAAAGCAAACATCTATTTCATTCAAGGTGCACAATTATTCTAATCACTTAGGAAACCATACATAAACATTATTACAATGCACGCGAGTAATCTAAAAGCGTAATCATTTATGCATCATCATTAATCCATGGTGCAAAGAAATCTAATTACGTAATCATCAACATAATCCATGGTGCAAGGTAAATCAATCGCTCAATCATTTATTCATTAACATTTTTAATGGTGAAAGAGTAGATTGATTACTAAAACAATTCTAAATCAACCTTGTATAAATGTGCAAGACTAAACTAATTTCTAGACAATCATATATCAACATAATTAAAGGCGTAAAAGTAATCATTACTTTTATTCATTGTGCGAGAAATCCAATCACATTAAGTTCAAGGCACGGGAGAAATCAATATTTTTGTTCCATGGCACAAAGGAAATCTTATCACATAATCGTCTATACATCGCATTTATTCACGGCACAAGATAATTATCAATTTAATTCATGGTACAAAAAGTAAACTAAACACATAATCGCCCACACATCACATTTATTCATGACACAAGATAACTATCAAATTAATTCATGGTGAAAGAAGTAAACTAAACACATAATCATCCTTGCATCGCATTTATTCACGATGCAAGATAACTATCAAATTAATTCATGGTGCAAACAACATTAAGAGGACATCACAAGCAATAAATTATAGGGATGACCCAAGCATTAAAAAATATAGGAGGATAAATTGTCATGAGAAGGGATCATAGGTTTTGAGGGTTAAAAATGGTATTTAAGAAAAAACCATCTAACATTAATATTGTGCATTGAAGTGCCCGAATAATCTTCTTATATTTTCTTATTAGAGAACTTGCACCACAACCTTCCCATGCACAAATAGAGGGTCAATTATGGCATGCCTTTAGGGAATTCTATTTCTAATATGCAAAGAAAAATCCCAATAATAGAGAATACAAAGAGACAATTCCCAACAATAGATAATACGCAGAGACAAATTATAGCAATAAATGATGCTCAGAGACAATTCTCAACAATAGACAATACACAGAGATGAATTCTAGCAATAGATGAGACACGGAGATAGTCCAACAATAGATAATACACACAGATAGCCCATCAATAGATACCATGTAGAGACAACTCCAGCACTGAAGAAAGCGGGGAAACACAGTCCAACAATAGATAATACACATAGTTAGTCCAACAATAGATAATACACAGAGATAATTCTAGCACTGAGGAAAATGGGGAAACACAGTCCAACAATAGATAACACACAAAGACAGTGAAAAACAAATTGATGCCAAGATAAAATCTCCAGGATCTTCGCAATGCTGGGAAAATTCGTGGATACAAGAAAATAACACAGAGGTGTCCAGATGAGTGAAGCATGGCATTGCACATTCTCTAGGAAATTTTCCTCACAGAAATTCGCAGAGGATGCAAGGTGAAGGAAGAAGGGATATTACACATTCGTTGGTAGTTTTCCTCATGGAAAATCATAGACGATCCATGATGAAGGAAGTATGGAGATTGCAAAAGGAAATTGCAGTCTAAATTTACAACAAAACTAGGAGAATTCAAGATGAAAAGAGCTAGGCGAATGCATGAACGTCAGGCGAATTACTCAAGGAAAAACACAGAGGAAAGAACTGAGTAGATACACTAATGTTTCGAGAATTCCTCAAGGAAAAACGCAACGGAAAGGTCTCGGCAGATACACAAAATTTGGTGAATTCCTCAAGGAAAAGCGTAGAAGAAAGAGCTGGGTAGATACACAATGCTGGAATTTTTTCTTAATAAAATCACAGAGGGTTTTCTAAGTGAAACGCAAGGAGATTTAAGAATTTTTGGGCAAATTGTAATCCTAAACGCAGAGGTTATTCCAGAGTTGAATGCGAAGGGATTCACAATCACTGAGAAAAATTGTATGCATAAAATTGTTCAGGTTTTCCAGAGATTAAAGGTATGGTGAATGTATAAACGCTGGGCAAATTGTTCAAGAAAAAAAACACAGAGGTATTAGGAGAAATCCCAGTGATTCCCTTGTATTATACAAGGAGAAGAAAGATACGAATGGAGGGCGATAATTGGCATATAAATGCCCCCATTTCCGGCAACCAGAGTGGATTCACTGATCATATCCCTTGCTTAGATTGTAGATTGATGTTTGGGTAAATCTAAAATTTCAACACAAGAGTAAATTTAAATAGGTTGAGATAAAATTTCCTTAAAACGCTAAAGAACTGGAAGTGATCAAGGATTGTGGAGACTATATGGAAATTTAAATGACCAAGATAATTAAATATTTGAAAAAAATTGTACATCTTACTGAAACATAAACACCGGAAACCATGCCTATTCAACGAAATTTAAAAGCATGTACATCTTAAATATCAATACAATTACAATTCTCAATAAAATACCATAGTAGATGATGGAGGTGAACCTGAAGAAGATCTTCGGAAACTGGAGCTCCTCTCGATCTCTTGCTTTCTAATCGATGAGACTTCACTGATACCTCCAAGACAACGCTATGGGTACTCTTCTTCCCCCTTAGCCCCACGAGCTTCAAGGGACCACACACACACACATCCAAAACTTCTCTAGCTCCTAGCTCACCTCGCAAGGTAGAGCCACCACTCTCTCTCAAGATGGGTATCCCAACTCTCACAAGTAAAACCAGTCAAAAATTATGTAGCATAACTTTACTCATAACCACTGTGATCCATCTCTCCAGTCAACCATTTGGTTTATAGAATTTTCCCACACTTGCACAATTAATTCACTTTTTAATTAAAATAATTTAGAATTATCTCCCCCATACACTTGTCAACCTTTCCCCAACTTGCACAATTAAATCCACATTTTATTTTAATAAAAAATAATTTCCCTCACCCATCCTAAAAGCGCTCCTTAAATCACTTGTAGTTGTCCCTTTATTCCCTTTATTTCCAATTAATGACTGACACCTTTCTAAAACTGAGTTGAGTTAAAATAGGAATCCTCTCCTAGTTAGACTAATGTTAACTGGACTCTAGATTCCTTTCTATGTGTAACCATTTCTTCAGCTTTATTCCATTCTCACCTTAAATTCCAATTTGGTAATTACTTGCATATATGTGTATTAAATCACTCTTTAGTTTTATTTTATTTTCCTTGATTTCGTAAATTGATTTATTTCATCCACACATTATTTAATTTATAAAAATAGTTTTTACTCTTCTCACTAACTTAAACTTAGGCTTAATTAAATTTTTATTTGCAAAGGCTTAGACGCTTAGGGATTATGATTAAAAAAATTATTCCTTAATAAATTAATTAATTAATTAATTCGACAGTGCTCAAGATTTTACAAGGTTTAACATTCGCTCAAAGTTTTCTAGGCCACCTAGATTCATTGACTCAATTTTTAATTTCGCGACATGCCCTTCAAGATGCACTCTGTGCTGCAAGGGTGCCACTTTCCTTTGATTCAAATTTTTAATTACATGACATGCACTTCAAGACACACTCTATGCTCCAAGGGTGCCACTAGCCTTTGACTGGTTTTGGTAGTTTTCCAACCCCTGGAGTCAACACTCCATTCGTACGACCTTGTGAGAGACTAAGGGCTTCTAAGGAATAAGGACCCTACCTTATTATGCACCCTTTAGAAATATTCGTGAGTGAATGTCTCAGTCTTCCCTCACGACATCGTGGATCTCTCGAACTAGGTAATCGTTAACCTACAATTCAATCCATGGTGGGAGTGTTAGTAGGATGTGACATCGATGCTTCCACACCTCTCCCTCAATATCTGGTTTCTGTGCATGGCCCCTTTACTCCTTATGTGATTTATATTAACAAGAAATCGTCAGCTTACATACATCAATGAAATACTAACAATGATCCATAAACAACATCATAATATAACGAATCATATGTCACATATGCATAAATGAAATACTCAGACCAATACAATCCACTCCCTTGTTGATTAAGTTTGGTTGTCATTGATGTCAACCCTTGAAGAAAGCCACGTAGCACAAAGTTTTGGGTAATGGACCCAATATTGTTTGATTTAAATATGACTCATTATTGTTTTTTCATGGTTGATAAGAAGTAAATATGGATGAACTCCAAAGTGGTCCCCTTATGGTGAAA